>JARFXV010002357.1:0-40151 GCA_031761425.1 Cosmopolites sordidus | reverse complement strand
TGGGGGCCTGAAGGGGGCGTCCAGCAGGTGGTTGTCACCCATCTCTAGCAGGACTGGCAGGTGGTCGGAGTCCAGCTCGTGGATAACTCTCGTAGCTGTGGCTCTTCTGGAGTCTTTCACCAGAAAGAAGTCGATGACGGATCCGGTGTGCTGAGGAACTCCGGCGGCGTAGTGTGTTGGTTCGTCTGGATAATCGATGTTGAATCCCCAGGTGTCGCAGATGTTTTTGAGTTCGCGTCCACGAGTGTTTGTGGACTGGCAGCCCCAATCTTCGTGGTGTGCATTGAAGTCTCCGCCGATGATTTTGGCGGAGGTTCCCTGCGCCAAACTTTTCGTAGTCGGCTGGAGCGATGGTGTCCTGATTTCGCTGGTAGACTGAAGCGAGAATCAGGTTGCTTTGGTCTTCGAGCTCAATGGCGATTTGGGTGATTTCCAGACTGACCATGGCCGGAGGGAGCAATTCATGGTGGCGGATGCTGCTCTTTATCAGGATCGCAGTGCCGCCGCCTGGGCCGGTTTTTCTATCGTTCCGATAGATGGTGTAGTTGGGGATGCTGAATCTAGAGGAGGCTTTTAGGAACGTCTCCTGAAGGAGGGCGACGTCGATGTTGTAGGACGTCAGTGTGTCGGCAAGATCCTCCTTCTTGTCGCGCACTGAACTAGCGTTCCATGAGATTATCTTCAGCGTCCTGGGTCTAGTGGCCATTGCTGGGTTGCAGTGCATGGAGGAAATGAGTCATCATGTCACTCATCTGCTTGTGTTGTTGTTCAAGCAGCTGCTTGAACATTTGTTGGATTGAGTTGAGGTCGACTGCCGGGGGAGCCGAGTTCATCTTCTGTGTTCCCCATACGTGAGTCGGTGGGGGGATCTTTACGGGGGTCTTCTTTGGCGGCGGTGGTTGTTGTTGGTTGGCCTCTGGTGTGGTTTTTTGGCCTTTGGTCGGGCGACGTGGACACCCGGAATAGTTAGCAGTGTGTGCCCCCTGGCAGTTACTGCATTTTGCTGGAGTTTTCTTGCTCTTTTGGCAATCTTTTGTGTTGTGCTGACCGGCACACTTCACGCAGATGGATGGTGCGTGGCATTGTTTCGCTGTGTGCCCGTACAGTTGGCAGTTAAAGCACTGCACGGGTTTTCCATTGGATTTCTGGGCTTCAACCCTGATTGATTGCCTCATGAATCTTGTAATATTGAAGATTTCGTGCTGCTCTCTGGGCACGACAACCTGTACGATTGCTATGGGGATAGGTTTCTTTCTCCTGTCCTTGGCTGGTCTTGTCCATCTTTCGACGTGGATGGGGGTGAAATTTAGTTTCGCCAGCTCGGCGCGGATTTCATCGTTTCCGATGGTTTCGACTAGGCCGCGGAGTAAAACTCGGAGGCCTCTTTCTTCTGGCGCGCAGAAGGTGTGATAAGGGTAGTTCTTGGCATCGAATAGTTTGGTTATTTTCCTGTAGTCGACTTCTGCCTCGGGGTGGAATGCTGCCCCCTCGGGCTTATTTGTGGTGTGAAATTTCACACCGTCTCTTGCCAGTAAACTGGAGGCTTCAGAATAGACGGTCTTGCTCCGCAGGACGATTGGTCTCGACTTAAATCTCCTGCCGCCGTTTGGCTGGTCGGCGGATACGGACGCGGGAGGCCCGGCTGGACGAGCGAATTGCTCGGGGCCGGGATTGTTTCTCTTCGCGGGCGCGGAATTACTCACTGACACTTCACTCGCGGCACTGGTTGACGGCGCGGGGGTCGGAATCGTTTTTTGACGCGGGTGCGGCACTAGTACGCGGCGCGTCGGTATCGGACGGGGGATGGTGCGTAGGTGTTTCCACTGGCACCTGCTGCTGAAGGTTTTTTCGTCGGTGGATTGTTGGCCGGCGATGGTTGGCTTGTTTTCCTCTTCTTCGAGGATCTGTGCCTGACAGTGGTGAAACCAATGTCGTCGGCACTTTTGTCTAAGGGCGAGAGCGTGCAATCCATCGCTGCGGACGAGGCTGCTGAATTGCTGCGGCTGCGGCTTTCCGTTTGCGGGGCTTGGCTTGAGGTGGACCGGCTGCGGCTGGTGTCCTCGGCGGGCTGGTTTTGTTTCCTTGTTTCCATTATTATTGCATTCAGTTTGGCGTTTTCTTCCTTCAGGTGCATGATCATGGCTTTTTGTTCCGAGAATTCTTTCATCAGCTGGTTGTGCTCTTCGACGGTAAACGTAACTTTTACGTTTACATCGGAGGGTTCGGCGGCGTCGGGTTGTCTCGCCATGGTGGCGTCTGGCTGTGACGACATGGCAGCTGTTGTCGGCAGTCTTTGGCTTGTCGGCTACCTGACTGTGGAAACGGGTCCCCACAGCATCGGTGCCGGCGGCGTCGGACCGTCTAGACTCTGCGGCGATGTCTCGGTAGGTAGGCGGTTTTCGTTCGACCGTGCGAACACTGTACAAACGACAGGTAGAAAATGCAGAGCGATTATCTTAGAGATGTTGTCTCTTCGATGACTCGGACTGAACTTCCCCCCCCCCTTCTTTCCTTCCTTTTTATATATATGCGGCGGTACAGTCTCCAATGGAATCGTAAAAATACGCCTTACGGTTAAATGGGCGGAGCATATCGTACCCGTACGCTCCAGTACAAAAAAGAAGTGAACTTTTATCGGCTCAAGGGTCAATTTATGATACGGATTTTTATTGTACCGTATGTACATTTAAAAAAAAAATCGTCCTCTTTGTCCATAATGCCACCAAAAACTAGCGGGAAAGCGGCCAAAAAAGCGGGAAAGGCACAAAAAAACATCTCGAAAGGTGATAAAAAAAAGAAGCGCAGGAGGAAGGAAAGTTACGCCATTTATATTTACAAAGTGCTGAAACAGGTACATCCGGATACGGGAATTTCCAGCAAGGCCATGTCGATCATGAATTCTTTCGTTAATGACATTTTCGAGAGGATAGCGGCCGAAGCATCGCGTTTGGCTCATTACAACAAAAGATCGACCATAACCAGTAGAGAAATTCAAACGGCGGTCAGATTACTTTTACCGGGTGAATTAGCCAAACACGCCGTTAGCGAGGGGACCAAAGCCGTGACCAAATACACCAGTTCCAAGTAAAAATAGATAAACGTATCAAAGATCAGAAGCAAGAACTGGCGAGATTAATATTTCGAACGATAATAAAAAGAAAATGGCTCTTTTCAGAGCCACGAATTTTAAATATAAAAAAAAAAAATATCAAGCATATCGCCTATCCGCACAGACATCTAGGTTCGAAATTAGCATTAGATGCATGAAAGTAAAATATTTTTAAAACACACACACACACAAACTGAAAACCCGAATATTATTGTGGCTTAATGCCCGAGTTGAAATTAGCGGGATTTTTTTTTTTCCAGCGATAACGCTCGACGCTTTTTTAGAGTGTATGTGTATAGGATGTAAATGATTATTCTCGAAAAATAAAAACTTTCGATCTATCCGAGAGTCGTCCATCTTGTACATGATATGTGCTAGCCGGGCTCTATGGTTTTGGCCGGTTTTCCCCAAAATTCGTCGAAGAAAAAAGACAGCCTCCATAGGTGTCGTTGGTTTTTTAAATGTCCTTATTTTTTTTTCGCGGGAACCCTCAGGTGGTTATTGACTCTTGGTGTAACATACTTTGTTCCAAAATTTATCTGATATATATATATATATATATATATATATATATATATATATATATATATATATATATATATATATATATATATATATATATATTTATTATTATTATTTACTTATGGGCCCTGGTGGACCACGCGATGTACAATTAGAGGCGTTTGTTGTTGTTAACCTTCCTTCGCACCCATACTAATTTCATTCTTTCGCTATGAGCGTTTTTCCTTTCGTCAGACCAAGTTGTTCCGGTCTTCCTACATTTTTCTCTCTGGCCAACCTTCCAAACGTTCACCTTGTGTCTGAAACAGCCTCTATCCTGAATTTCACTTTGTGTAATATTTGCTGATCTTAGGTCCTCTTTAATTGCAGCAATCCATCTAATTATTTCTACTTTAGCTCTACTCCTATCAGCAAGGGGTACGGAATCCTCAAACTTTTGTACTTCTTGATTTGTCGTTCGAGTAAACTATCTCCGATAGTTAAAACCCAATTTTACGTAACAATGATAAGTCCCCTTTTATTTATACGGTCTTACGATTTATTTTCGTTTTCTAACGCCGACGGCGGCTAAATAACTTCACAAAACGTTTCAGAACAAAACCTTGCGTATGGCACTAAACGCGCCGTGGTACGTTCGAAACACTCAAATTATTATAGAGACCGGTGTACCCCCGGTCTCTAAATTCCATTCCCAAATTTACGCCAAGTTTTGCCTACAGGCAAGCTTGAGCGAAAACCCGCTAGTCCTATCTATACCGGACAACCTACCCGGATTTTCCGGGTAAAGCTAGCCAATTGCCCCAATTTGCCTTACGGGCTGCGAGCAGAAAGGAATCGAATTTTCGATTCCCGGCTCGCGTAAGACCGCTTCGACAACAGTCCCTAACCGCCGTGGCCAGGCGGTCTGAGAGATCATCTCCGATCGATCGGACCGGACCAATGGCAAAAAACCCGTCATATTGCTGATGGGGAAAAAGCAAAATTTCATTTTCCTTTTCTTTCATATTAATCTCAGAAGTTCGCCAGGATCATCTTATAGACTATCCTTTCTTATCTATGCCACTTGCTAGGCATACCCGGGTCAGATAGAGACCCTAAAAAATTAGTGCCCATATAGGGTAAAGTTGACTAGAAACGGGCAAGAGCCTTGAGGGCTAACCCCAAAAGCCTGGCTAGATAAGTCGAAGTCGACTCTACTCCTATTTTCATAAAATTCGACTATTTGTCTAGTTAGCCTACTCGGATTCATCCGTTTTATGTGTCCGTAAAATTTAAGTCTTCTTTTTCTCACATATCGCTATGTATATCTGAGTATTGTTTGATCTCTTGGTATTCCCGATGTCGGTATGTTGTGGCTATTTATTTGTTTGGGGCCTAGGATTTTTCTTTCCCTTCTTTTCAATGTCCTCGATGTCCCTCTTTCTATTCAAAATGAGCGTTTCTGCAGCATATAGACATTCTGGCTTAATAATTGTGTTGTAATGTCTCAGTTTTATGTTTTTAGATAGGCACTTTTTGTTATAAATATTTTGTGTAAGCCTTAATGCCGTTTCCATTTTTTGACATCTATCCTTATTGGCCGCTTTTTCCAATCCATTTTCCATGATTATTTCACCCAAATATTTGAATTGAGAGACTCGTCTGATGTTACCATATTTTGTTTTTAGAAATGGCGTTCTTAGTCTGTTGCAGGTCATGTTAGCTTATGGCGTGCTTAGTCTGTTTCCTTTAGGATTTCAATCTGTATCTGTGCCCTTAATATATCTTGAGCTAAAATTGCTAGATCATCAGCAGATGCCAGACAATCAGTATTGATGTTGGTTCTCCCCAGTTTAATGGGCTGGTCAACATTCAGGGCCAACTTATTTTTTTTTTCACGCCACTCCTATATTATTTTTTCTAGAACACAGTTAAATAGGAGTGGCGAGAGTCCTCCATCCCCTCGTCTCACTCCAGTTTTAATTTCGAAGGGCTCTGAGAGATGTCAACCATGAATTTTACTTTTAACCTTGTGTTAGTTAACGTTGCTTTAATAATCCCCAGCGTTTTTTCAGAGATCTGGTCCTTGTTCTTTCGGAAGATTCGGAATAAAGATTCGCGGTCAATAGAGTCTCATGCTTTTTTGAAATCCACAAATGTACAGACGAGATTTTTATTGTACAGTTCTTGATGTCTTAGAATCAACTTTAGATTCAGGATCTGTTCAGGGCTGGATCTGCCCCCCGGTCGAAAACCTGGTTGATATTCACCAATGTTAGGTTCTAACTGTCCCTGTGCTCTGTCTAGTAGACATTGAGATAGAATCTTGTAACAAACTGGGAGAAGAAATATCCCTCTATAGTTGTTTACATCCGTTCTATGTCCTTTCCTATGTAGTAGATAGATTAGAGCTTCTTTCCAATCTTCCGGAATCCGTTCGGTTCGCCTAACTTCTCGTAGAATTTTGGTTATTTCCTTGATTGTGTACCTGGGGACCAGCGGATTTCAAAAGTTCAGCAGTGATTCCATCTTCTCCAGAAGCTTTGTCATTTTTAAGCCGCTCGATTTGCCTAATTATTTCATCTTCTTTCGGTGGTAATGAATCTGGGTTTGTTTGTTTAGGGTTTAGTGTTGCTAATTTGTTTAAGGGCTCAGGACAGTTTACTATTTGTTCTAAATATTTCGCTAGTTCTTTGCAATTGTCTTGGTTATTTAGAGCTGATTGTCCGTTTTCATTTTGGAAGCAAAGACTTTGCGGTTGATAGCCTATTAATTTAGTTTTAAATGTTTTATAAAAGTTTCGGGTGTTAGTTTTTTGGAAATCTTTTTCTATTTCAATAAGTTGATTGTTTTCATATTTTCTTTTAGTTTCTCTAACTAGCTTCGATGTTTCTTTTCTTACTTCCAAAAAGATGTTATAGTTTATAACTGTCTTTTGACTGTTCCAATCTTTGAATGTTTTACTTCGGCTTAATACTCCTTGCTCGCAAACTTCATCCCACCACGGATGTTTTCTACGTTTTTGTAAAGGGACCAACTTTAAGGCTGTTTTAATAATTTTTTGTTTCAATTCTTGCCAGTTCTGTGCTGGTTGTTTATCTAGCTCTTCTGTTAGGGCTGGTTTTATTTTCGTTGGGTCAAACTTTGGTATTAGCAGCCTCTTTTGAATAAGTTTTCGAGGTTTTCAGCTAAGTTTGATACTAGTCAGGTGGTGATCCGTGTCTATATTTGCTCCTTTATCGACTCGAACGTTCAAAATCTCTTTATAATTGGGGGTACGAATTGGCAACATGGTCATTTTGAAATTCATCCATGTACGTGTTTGGGCACATCCATGTCTTTTGTTTTGTTATTTTCTTCTTAAATTGTGTTGACATCCTTCTTAGATTAAACTGCGAACATAGTTCAACCAATTTTCTACCATTATGGTTGGCCCATTTATGAGTTGGAAAACTGCCGACAGTTTTCCTTCCTGTACTTTTTTCTTTCCCTAGTTGGGCGGCGTTGAAATCACCCGATAGGATTTTTACATGGTTGGTAGGAAATTTAGAGATAGTCTTTTCCAGAATTTCCCAGGACTTATTTACTTTTTCAAGATTAGATTTATTTTCTTCGTTAACCGGGAGGTGTGCATTGATTAATGTATAGTTTTTGTTAGCACATTTGAGGATAGTGTCATAAGTCGATTATTTACTTAGCCCGGACGCCCCAGAATCCGAAAGTCCGGTTGGCAGAGGATTGTCTACCTCCTGGGGTAATTTTGTAATTACTAGAACGATTCATCTTGTACTTTGAATTAAAGGTTTGAACCATGACGGTTCAGAGGTTAAGACTGGAGGGGGTTAGTTCCAGAATTTAAAT
This sequence comes from Cosmopolites sordidus, assembly GCA_031761425.1. NCBI lineage: Eukaryota > Metazoa > Arthropoda > Insecta > Coleoptera > Curculionidae > Cosmopolites > Cosmopolites sordidus. The sequence goes on along the minus strand of JARFXV010002357.1, from coordinate 32,680 downwards.
ATCAGCCGCACCACTGGTGAACAGACGCTGACCATTCAACCGCTTGATACAAGTCAGACGCTAAGTGGATTTTGTTTTTTTTTGTGCCTTGGTGTAAAAAAAAAGTGTGTAAAAAAAAGTGTGTAAAAAAAAGTGTGTAAAAAAAAAGTGTGTAAAAAAAAAGTGTGTAAAAAAAAAGTGTGTAAAAAAAAAAGTGTGTAAAAAAAAAGTGTGTAAAAAAAAAGTGTGTAAAAAAAAAGTGTGTAAAAAAAAAGTGTGTAAAAAAAAAGTGTGTAAAAAAAAAGTGTGTAAAAAATAAAGTGTGTAAAAAAAAAAGTGTGTAAAAAAAAAGTGTGTAAAAAAAAAGTGTGTAAAAAAAAAGTGTGTAAAAAAAAAGTGTGTAAAAAAAAAGTGTGTAAAAAAAAAAGTGTGTAAAAAAAAAGTGTGTAAAAAAAAAGTGTGTAAAAAAAAAGTGTGTAAAAAAAAAGTTGTGTAAAAAAAAAGTGTGTAAAAAAAAGTGTGTAAAAAAAAAGTGTGTAAAAAAAAAGTGTGTAAAAAAAAAGTGTGTAAAAAAAAAAAGTGTGTAAAAAAAAAGTGTGTAAAAAAAAAGTGTGTAAAAAAAAAAGTGTGTAAAAAAAAAGTGTGTAAAAAAAAAAGTGTGTAAAAAAAAAGTGTGTAAAAAAAAAGTGTGTAAAAAAAAAAGTGTGTAAAAAAAAAGTGTGTAAAAAAAAAGTGTGTAAAAAAAAAGTGTGTAAAAAAAAAAGTGTGTAAAAAAAAAGTGTGTAAAAAAAAAGTGTGTAAAAAAAAAGTGTGTAAAAAAAAAAGTGTGTAAAAAAAAAGTGTGTAAAAAAAAAGTGTGTAAAAAAAAAGTGTGTAAAAAAAAAGTGTGTAAAAAAAAAGTGTGTAAAAAAAAAGTGTGTAAAAAAAAAGTGTGTAAAAAAAAAGTGTGTAAAAAAAAAGTGTGTAAAAAAAAAGTGTGTAAAAAAAAAGTGTGTAAAAAAAAAGTGTGTAAAAAAAAAGTGTGTAAAAATAAAAAGTGTGTAAAAAAAAAGTGTGTAAAAAAAAAGTGTGTAAAAAAAAAGTGTGTAAAAAAAAAGTGTGTAAAAAAAAAGTGTGTAAAAAAAAAGTGTGTAAAAAAAAAGTGTGTAAAAAAAAAGTGTGTAAAAAAAAAGTGTGTAAAAAAAAAGTGTGTAAAAAAAAAAGTGTGTAAAAAAAAAGTGTGTAAAAAAAAAGTGTGTAAAAAAAAAGTGTGTAAAAAAAAAGTGTGTAAAAAAAAAGTGTGTAAAAAAAAAGTGTGTAAAAAAAAAGTGTGTAAAAAAAAAGTGTGTAAAAAAAAAGTGTGTAAAAAAAAAGTGTGTAAAAAAAAAGTGTGTAAAAAAAAAAGTGTGTAAAAAAAAAGTGTGTAAAAAAAAAGTGTGTAAAATAAAAGTGTGTAAAAAAAAGTGTGTAAAAAAAAAGTGTGTAAAAAAAAAGTGTGTAAAAAAAAAGTGTGTAAAAAAAAAGTGTGTAAAAAAAAAAGTGTGTAAAAAAAAAGTGTGTAAAAAAAAAGTGTGTAAAAAAAAGTGTGTAAAAAAAAAGTGTGTAAAAAAAAAGTGTGTAAAAAAAAAGTGTGTAAAAAAAAAGTGTGTAAAAAAAAAGTGTGTAAAAAAAAAGTGTGTAAAAAAAAAGTGTGTAAAAAAAAAAGTGTGTAAAAAAAAAGTGTGTAAAAAAAAAAGTGTGTAAAAAAAAAGTGTGTAAAAAAAAAGTGTGTAAAAAAAAAGTGTGTAAAAAAAAAAGTGTGTAAAAAAAAAGTGTGTAAAAAAAAAGTGTGTAAAAAAAAAGTGTGTAAAAAAAAGTGTGTAAAAAAAAAGTGTGTAAAAAAAAAAGTGTGTAAAAAAAAAGTGTGTAAAAAAAAAGTGTGTAAAAAAAAAGTGTGTAAAAAAAAGTGTGTAAAAAAAAAGTGTGTAAAAAAAAAGTGTGTAAACAAAAAAGTGTGTAAAAAAAAAGTGTGTAAAAAAAAGTGTAAAAAAAAAGTGTGTAAAAAAAAAGTGTGTAAAAAAAAAGTGTGTAAAAAAAAAAGTGTGTAAAAAAAAAGTGTGTAAAAAAAAAGTGTGTAAAAAAAAAAGTGTGTAAAAAAAAAGTGTGTAAAAAAAAAGTGTGTAAAAAAAAAGTGTGTAAAAAAAAGTGTGTAAAAAAAAAGTGTGTAAAAAAAAAGTGTGTAAAAAAAAAGTGTGTAAAAAAAAGTGTGTAAAAAAAAAGTGTGTAAAAAAAAAGTGTGTAAAAAAAAAGTGTGTAAAAAAAAAGTGTGTAAAAAAAAAGTGTGTAAAAAAAAAGTGTGTAAAAAAAAAGTGTGTAAAAAAAAAGTGTGTAAAAAAAAAGTGTGTAAAAAAAAAGTGTGTAAAAAAAAAGTGTGTAAAAAAAAAGTGTGTAAAAAAAAAGTGTGTAAAAAAAAAGTGTGTAAAAAAAAAGTGTGTAAAAAAAAAGTGTGTAAAAAAAAAGTGTGTAAAAAAAAAGTGTGTAAAAAAAAAAGTGTGGTAAAAAGGAAAAAAGTGTGTAAAAAAAAGTGTGTAAAAAAAAAGTGTGTAAAAAAAAAGTGTGTAAAAAAAAAGTGTGTAAAAAAAAAGTGTGTAAAAAAAAAAGTGTGTAAAAAAAAAGTGTGTAAAAAAAAAGTGTGTAAAAAAAAAAGTGTGTAAAAAAAAAGTGTGTAAAAAAAAAGTGTGTAAAAAAAAAGTGTGTAAAAAAAAAGTGTGTAAAAAAAAAAGTGTGTAAAAAAAAAGTGTGTAAAAAAAAAGTGTGTAAAAAAAAAGTGTGTAAAAAAAAAAAGTGTGTAAAAAAAAAGTGTGTAAAAAAAAAGTGTGTAAAAAAAAAGTGTGTAAAAAAAAGTGTGTAAAAAAAAAGTGTGTAAAAAAAAAGTGTGTAAAAAAAAAGTGTGTAAAAAAAAAGTGTGTAAAAAAAAAGTGTGTAAAAAAAAAGTGTGTAAAAAAAAAGTGTGTAAAAAAAAGTGTGTAAAAAAAAAAGTGTGTAAAAAAAAGTGTGTAAAAAAAAAGTGTGTAAAAAAAAAGTGTGTAAAAAAAAAGTGTGTAAAAAAAAAGTGTGTAAAAAAAAAGTGTGTAAAAAAAAAGTGTGTAAAAAAAAAGTGTGTAAAAAAAAAAGTGTGTAAAAAAAAAGTGTGTAAAAAAAAAGTGTGTAAAAAAAAAGTGTGTAAAAAAAAAGTGTGTAAAAAAAAAGTGTGTAAAAAAAAAGTGTGTAAAAAAAAAGTGTGTAAAAAAAAAGTGTGTAAAAAAAAGTGTGTAAAAAAAAAGTGTGTAAAAAAAAAGTGTGTAAAAAAAAAGTGTGTAAAAAAAAAGTGTGTAAAAAAAAAGTGTGTAAAAAAAAAAGTGTGTAAAAAAAAAGTGTGTAAAAAAAAAAGTGTGTAAAAAAAAAGTGTGTAAAAAAAAAAGTGTGTAAAAAAAAAGTGTGTAAAAAAAAAGTGTGTAAAAAAAAAAGTGTGTAAAAAAAAAGTGTGTAAAAAAAAAGTGTGTAAAAAAAAGTGTGTAAAAAAAAGTGTGTAAAAAGTTATAGATAGTTAACTAGGCGGTGTATAAGAACGAGACTCGTTTACCTTTCAAAGGGAGAATAGAACGGTGACAGGTCATCGGGAAAAACATTTTTTCGGCAAAGTCGTTTATATATCTCGAAATCCGAATACTCCACCGATCGGTGATATATCTGAGGTATTTGTATCGCTGGACAATCTGTAATATCTGGTTTACTTAACTGAAATAATCGAAACTAATTAGAATGTTTTTCTTGAAACGTCGAGATCGTCGGTTAGTTGTGATTTTTTTAAATTGAACCTTGTCGAAGGATCGACATGAACCAAATGCCCTCCGGTAGCTTCAAGGTATTGACAACGAATCAAGTTAAATATTGCAATCCGGTGAATGGCATTTACTAATGAAAAATACAAAATAAAAACTTTGTTCCGAGCTCGTTAAAGGTCCCGGCGAAGCCGGAATCAGGAGCAGTGTCGACAGTCAGACGCTCAGTCCGCCGTTCGCCCGTTTTACTTACTATGCAACTTTTTGGTGGAGCGAGTGGGCATATTTAGTAAGACGCAACAGACGACGAAGGACGAGCAGCAATACGATTCTGTTCTTTAGCGAAACGCGATAGTAGTGAGTTCTTCGTTACATTAACATTTGACGATAACACGCGCGAGCGCGCGGCAAAAATGGCAGACGCGGAAATCGCCGGTCAGGCTACATCTCCATCTAATCTGTCGGGCACAAGCGGAGGCGGTTCCGGGCCCTCGTCTGTACCGCCCGCACCGTCGTCGGCGGCGGCGGCGGCGGCATCGGCTTCATCAAAAAAGGAAAAAACCGTTAAAAGAAAAAATCCCAAAGCCAAAGCTACGCATCCACCGACGGCCGAAATGGTAACAAACGCAATTAAGGGATTGAAAGAAAGGGGCGGTTCGTCATTGAGAGCGATCAAGAAGTATATTGCCGCCAACTACAAGGTCGATGCCGAGAAAGTATCGCCTTTCATCAAGAAATATTTAAAATCGGCAGTTGCATCCGGTACCCTGGTTCAGACCAAAGGAAAAGGTGCGTCCGTTCTTTTAAGCTGGCAGCGGCATCGTCTAGTTCGTCGGTTTCAAGCGAAACAATCGGCGACGAGTGCTGCTTCTTCATCCTCTGGACAAAAGAAAAGAAATATTTCAGTGGGAGCGGCGGCGGCGGCGGCGGCGGCCAAAGGAGGTAGCAAAAAGAGTCCGACGAAAAGAACGACAGCGGCGGTGGCAGCAGCAGCAGCAGCAGCGACGACTGAAAAAAAGACAACCAAAAAGGCAGCAGGAAAATCGAAGAAAGCTGCGGTCGTCGTAGCCGAGAAGAAGCTTCGGTAAAGAAAGCCGTCGAAAAGAAAACGGGAAAATCGGCTAGTTCGGGATCTTCGGCGGTAACAGTTGCCGCCGCCGCCGCTACGGTGCCATCGAAGGCGAAATCTCCGTCGAAAGCGAAGAAATCAAACAAAGCCGGCCCTACCAAGAAACCCAAGGCTCCTAAACCGAAAAGCGCTAGATCTCCAGCTGCCGCCGCCGCTGCCGGCGGGGGCAAAGCGAAGAAAGCAGCTTCCCCAAAAAAGAAGAAATAAACGAAGACCCCGATTTTCGTCGTTACATCTTAATCTTTCAAGAGGTATGAATAAATCGAATGTTCCCAATACAGATTATCGACGACCACCACCACCAAAACCATCATCTGGAATGATGATGTAGGAAAATATGTTTACGAAAGCGTAACATTTTCCAAAAAAAAAAACGGTTCTTTTCAGAACCACAACATTTATTGTTACTTGAAATTAAAAGAAATATAGAAAAAAAACATCCATTTAGACAAGACGCCGAAATATAATCCGAGTAGTAATTCGATATTACTAATAATAACTGATTTTGTACAATTATATATTTAAAAAAAAATAAAAAAAAATTAAAAAAAAATACAAATAAAAAAATCCATCGAGACTAGAACCGGCGAATAATATATATCTGACGTCCCGTTGTTCGTTTGTAACTTTAATTTTTGTTTACGGATCAATATTGTTTTTTCTTTTCATAGATATTTTGTTGGTCCTGATAAGGACCGATATTTCGAATCAGGCGAAGACCATCATCATCATCATCATCTTCAAGTAGGGATAGAGAAGTTGTTTCGATTTTACTTCGTTTTACTGTCGGTCTTTTTTGGGCAATAGCACGGCCTGAATGTTAGGTAAAACACCACCTTGTGCGATGGTCACGCCGGACAATAGTTTGTTCAATTCTTCGTCATTTCTAATGGCGAGCTGCAAATGTCGTGGGATAATTCTCGTCTTTTTGTTATCTCTGGCGGCGTTTCCGGCCAATTCCAATACTTCGGCGGCAAGATACTCCATTACCGCGGCCAAATATACCGGTGCTCCTGCACCTACGCGTTCCGCGTAATTTCCTTTCCTCAACAATCTGTGAATACGGCCGACCGGAAACTGCAATCCGGCACGATTCGAACGCGACTTGGCCTTTCCTTTAACTTTGCCTCCTTTTCCGCGTCCAGACATGCTGATTTTTTTTTGTTCTTTGCTTACAATTGATCAGATCGCACGGCACGACCGTCGTCGTAGAGTCAGATGAGAGACTATTTTCTGTCGGGGATGTCCCCCCCTTCTTTCCTTCCTTTTTATATATATGCGGCGGTACAGTCTCCAATGGAATCGTAAAAATACGCCTTACGGTTAAATGGGCGGAGCATATCGTACCCGTACGCTCCAGTACAAAAAAGAAGTGAACTTTTATCGGCTCAAGGGTCAATTTATGATACGGATTTTTATTGTACCGTATGTACATTTAAAAAAAAAATCGTCCCTCTTTGTCCATAATGCCACCCAAAACTAGCGGGAAAGCGGCCAAAAAAGCGGGAAAGGCACAAAAAAACATCTCGAAAGGTGATAAAAAAAAGAAGCGCAGGAGGAAGGAAAGTTACGCCATTTATATTTACAAAGTGCTGAAACAGGTACATCCGGATACGGGAATTTCCAGCAAGGCCATGTCGATCATGAATTCTTTCGTTAATGACATTTTCGAGAGGATAGCGGCCGAAGCATCGCGTTTGGCTCATTACAACAAAAGATCGACCATAACCAGTAGAGAAATTCAAACGGCGGTCAGATTACTTTTACCGGGTGAATTAGCCAAACACGCCGTTAGCGAGGGGACCAAAGCCGTGACCAAATACACCAGTTCCAAGTAAAAATAGATAAACGTATCAAAGATCAGAAGCAAGAACTGGCGAGATTAATATTTCGAACGATAATAAAAAGAAAATGGCTCTTTTCAGAGCCACGAATTTTAAATATAAAAAAAAAAATATCAAGCATATCGCCTATCCGCACAGACATCTAGGTTCGAAATTAGCATTAGATGCATGAAAGTAAAATATTTTTAAACACACACACACACAAACTGAAAACCCGAATATTATTGTGGCTTAATGCCCGAGTTGAAATTAGCGGGATTTTTTTTTTCCAGCGATAACGCTCGACGCTTTTTTAGAGTGTATGTGTATAGGATGTAAATGATTATTCTCGAAAAATAAAAACTTTCGATCTATCCGAGAGTCGTCCATCTTGTACATGATATGTGCTAGCCGGGCTCTATGGTTTTGGCCGGTTTTCCCAAAATTCGTCGAAGAAAAAAGACAGCCTCCATAGGTGTCGTTGGTTTTTTAAATGTCCTTATTTTTTTTTCGCGGGAACCCTCAGGTGGTTATTGACTCTTGGTGTAACATACTTTGTTCCAAAATTTATCTGATATATATATATATATATATATATATATATATATATATATATATATATATATATATATATATATATATATATATATTTATTATTATTATTTACTTATGGGCCCTGGTGGACCACGCGATGTACAATTAGAGGCGTTTGTTGTTGTTAACCTTCCTTCGCACCCATACTAATTTCATTCTTTCGCTATGAGCGTTTTTCCTTTCGTCAGACCAAGTTGTTCCGGTCTTCCTACATTTTTCTCTCTGGCCAACCTTCCAAACGTTCACCTTGTGTCAATATTTGCTGATCTTAGGTCCTCTTTAATTGCAGCAATCCATCTAATTATTTCTACTTTAGCTCTACTCCTATCAGCAAGGGGTACGGAATCCTCAAACTTTTGTACTTCTTGATTTGTCGTTCGAGTAAACTATCTCCGATAGTTAAAACCCAATTTTACGTAACAATGATAAGTCCCTTTTATTTATACGGTCTTACGATTTATTTTCGTTTTCTAACGCCGACGGCGGCTAAATAACTTCACAAACGTTTCAGAACAAAACCTTGCGTATGGCACTAAACGCGCCGTGGTACGTTCGAAACACTCAAATTATTATAGAGACCGGTGTACCCCCGGTCTCTAAATTCCATTCCCAAATTTACGCCAAGTTTTGCCTACAGGCAAGCTTGAGCGAAAACCCGCTAGTCCTATCTATACCGGACAACCTACCCGGATTTTCCGGGTAAAGCTAGCCAATTGCCCCAATTTGCCTTACGGGCTGCGAGCAGAAAGGAATCGAATTTTCGATTCCCGGCTCGCGTAAGACCGCTTCGACAACAGTCCCTAACCGCCGTGGCCAGGCGGTCTGAGAGATCATCTCCGATCGATCGGACCGGACCAATGGCAAAAAACCCGTCATATTGCTGATGGGGAAAAAGCAAAATTTCATTTTCCTTTTCTTTCATATTAATCTCAGAAGTTCGCCAGGATCATCTTATAGACTATCCTTTCTTATCTATGCCACTTGCTAGGCATACCCGGGTCAGATAGAGACCCTAAAAAATTAGTGCCCATATAGGGTAAAGTTGACTAGAAACGGGCAAGAGCCTTGAGGGCTAACCCAAAAGCCTGGCTAGATAAGTCGAAGTCGACTCTACTCCTATTTTCATAAAATTCGACTATTTGTCTAGTTAGCCTACTCGGATTCATCCGTTTTATGTGTCCGTAAAATTTAAGTCTTCTTTTTCTCACATATCGCTATGTATATCTGAGTATTGTTTGATCTCTTGGTATTCCCGATGTCGGTATGTTGTGGCTATTTATTTGTTTGGGGCCTAGGATTTTTCTTTCCTTCTTTTCAATGTCCTCGATGTCCCTCTTTCTATTCAAAATGAGCGTTTCTGCAGCATATAGACATTCTGGCTTAATAATTGTGTTGTAATGTCTCAGTTTTATGTTTTTAGATAGGCACTTTTTGTTATAAATATTTTGTGTAAGCCTTAATGCCGTTTCCATTTTTTGACATCTATCCTTATTGGCCGCTTTTTCCAATCCATTTTCCATGATTATTTCACCCAAATATTTGAATTGAGAGACTCGTCTGATGTTACCATATTTTGTTTTTAGAAATGGCGTTCTTAGTCTGTTGCAGGTCATGTTAGCTTATGGCGTGCTTAGTCTGTTTCCTTTAGGATTTCAATCTGTATCTGTGCCCTTAATATATCTTGAGCTAAAATTGCTAGATCATCAGCAGATGCCAGACAATCAGTATTGATGTTGGTTCTCCCCAGTTTAATGGGCTGGTCAACATTCAGGGCCAACTTATTTTTTTTCACGCCACTCCTATATTATTTTTTCTAGAACACAGTTAAATAGGAGTGGCGAGAGTCCTCCATCCCCTCGTCTCACTCCAGTTTTAATTTCGAAGGGCTCTGAGAGATGTCAACCATGAATTTTACTTTTAACCTTGTGTTAGTTAACGTTGCTTTAATAATCCCCAGCGTTTTTTCAGAGATCTGGTCCTTGTTCTTTCGGAAGATTCGGAATAAAGATTCGCGGTCAATAGAGTCTCATGCTTTTTTGAAATCCACAAATGTACAGACGAGATTTTTATTGTACAGTTCTTGATGTCTTAGAATCAACTTTAGATTCAGGATCTGTTCAGGGCTGGATCTGCCCCCCGGTCGAAAACCTGGTTGATATTCACCAATGTTAGGTTCTAACTGTCCCTGTGCTCTGTCTAGTAGACATTGAGATAGAATCTTGTAACAAACTGGGAGAAGAAATATCCCTCTATAGTTGTTTACATCCGTTCTATGTCCTTTCCTATGTAGTAGATAGATTAGAGCTTCTTTCCAATCTTCCGGAATCCGTTCGGTTCGCCTAACTTCTCGTAGAATTTTGGTTATTTCCTTGATTGTGTACCTGGGGACCAGCGGATTTCAAAAGTTCAGCAGTGATTCCATCTTCTCCAGAAGCTTTGTCATTTTTAAGCCGCTCGATTTGCCTAATTATTTCATCTTCTTTCGGTGGTAATGAATCTGGGTTTGTTTGTTTAGGGTTTAGTGTTGCTAATTTGTTTAAGGGCTCAGGACAGTTTACTATTTGTTCTAAATATTTCGCTAGTTCTTTGCAATTGTCTTGGTTATTTAGAGCTGATTGTCCGTTTTCATTTTGGAAGCAAAGACTTTGCGGTTGATAGCCTATTAATTTAGTTTTAAATGTTTTATAAAAGTTTCGGGTGTTAGTTTTTTGGAAATCTTTTTCTATTTCAATAAGTTGATTGTTTTCATATTTTCTTTTAGTTTCTCTAACTAGCTTCGATGTTTCTTTTCTTACTTCCAAAAAGATGTTATAGTTTATAACTGTCTTTTGACTGTTCCAATCTTTGAATGTTTTACTTCGGCTTAATACTCCTTGCTCGCAAACTTCATCCCACCACGGATGTTTTCTACGTTTTTGTAAAGGGACCAACTTTAAGGCTGTTTTAATAATTTTTTGTTTCAATTCTTGCCAGTTCTGTGCTGGTTGTTTATCTAGCTCTTCTGTTAGGGCTGGTTTTATTTTCGTTGGGTCAAACTTTGGTATTAGCAGCCTCTTTTGAATAAGTTTTCGAGGTTTTCAGCTAAGTTTGATACTAGTCAGGTGGTGATCCGTGTCTATATTTGCTCCTTTATCGACTCGAACGTTCAAAATCTCTTTATAATTGGGGTACGAATTGGCAACATGGTCATTTTGAAATTCATCCATGTACGTGTTTGGGCACATCCATGTCTTTTGTTTTGTTATTTTCTTCTTAAATTGTGTTGACATCCTTCTTAGATTAAACTGCGAACATAGTTCAACCAATTTTCTACCATTATGGTTGGCCCATTTATGAGTTGGAAAACTGCCGACAGTTTTCCTTCCTGTACTTTTTTCTTTCCCTAGTTGGGCGGCGTTGAAATCACCCGATAGGATTTTTACATGGTTGGTAGGAAATTTAGAGATAGTCTTTTCCAGAATTTCCCAGGACTTATTTACTTTTTCAAGATTAGATTTATTTTCTTCGTTAACCGGGAGGTGTGCATTGATTAATGTATAGTTTTTGTTAGCACATTTGAGGATAGTGTCATAAGTCGATTATTTACTTAGCCCGGACGCCCCAGAATCCGAAAGTCCGGTTGGCAGAGGATTGTCTACCTCCTGGGGTAATTTTGTAATTACTAGAACGATTCATCTTGTACTTTGAATTAAAGGTTTGAACCATGACGGTTCAGAGGTTAAGACTGGAGGGGGTTAGTTCCAGAATTTAAATATCAGCCGCACCACTGGTGAACAGACGCTGACCATTCAACCGCTTGATACAAGTCAGACGCTAAGTGGATTTTGTTTTTTTTTGTGCCTTGGTGTAAAAAAAAAGTGTGTAAAAAAAAAGTGTGTAAAAAAAAAGTGTGTAAAAAAAAAGTGTGTAAAAAAAAAGTGTGTAAAAAAAAAGTGTGTAAAAAAAAAGTGTGTAAAAAAAAAGTGTGTAAAAAAAAAGTGTGTAAAAAAAAAGTGTGTAAAAAAAAAGTGTGTAAAAAAAAAGTGTGTAAAAAAAAAGTGTGTAAAAAAAAAGTGTGTAAAAAAAAAGTGTGTAAAAAAAAAGTGTGTAAAAAAAAAGTGTGTAAAAAAAAAGTGTGTAAAAAAAAAGTGTGTAAAAAAAAAGTGTGTAAAAAAAAAGTGTGTAAAAAAAAAGTGTGTAAAAAAAAAGTGTGTAAAAAAAAAGTGTGTAAAAAAAAAGTGTGTAAAAAAAAAGTGTGTAAAAAAAAAGTGTGTAAAAAAAAAGTGTGTAAAAAAAAAGTGTGTAAAAAAAAAGTGTGTAAAAAAAAAGTGTGTAAAAAAAAAGTGTGTAAAAAAAAAGTGTGTAAAAAAAAAGTGTGTAAAAAAAAAGTGTGTAAAAAAAAAGTGTGTAAAAAAAAAGTGTGTAAAAAAAAAGTGTGTAAAAAAAAAGTGTGTAAAAAAAAAGTGTGTAAAAAAAAAGTGTGTAAAAAAAAAGTGTGTAAAAAAAAAGTGTGTAAAAAAAAAGTGTGTAAAAAAAAAGTGTGTAAAAAAAAAGTGTGTAAAAAAAAAGTGTGTAAAAAAAAAGTGTGTAAAAAAAAAGTGTGTAAAAAAAAAGTGTGTAAAAAAAAAGTGTGTAAAAAAAAAGTGTGTAAAAAAAAAGTGTGTAAAAAAAAAGTGTGTAAAAAAAAAGTGTGTAAAAAAAAAGTGTGTAAAAAAAAAGTGTGTAAAAAAAAAGTGTGTAAAAAAAAAGTGTGTAAAAAAAAAGTGTGTAAAAAAAAAGTGTGTAAAAAAAAAGTGTGTAAAAAAAAAGTGTGTAAAAAAAAAGTGTGTAAAAAAAAAGTGTGTAAAAAAAAAGTGTGTAAAAAAAAAGTGTGTAAAAAAAAAGTGTGTAAAAAAAAAGTGTGTAAAAAAAAAGTGTGTAAAAAAAAAGTGTGTAAAAAAAAAGTGTGTAAAAAAAAAGTGTGTAAAAAAAAAGTGTGTAAAAAAAAAGTGTGTAAAAAAAAAGTGTGTAAAAAAAAAGTGTGTAAAAAAAAAGTGTGTAAAAAAAAAGTGTGTAAAAAAAAAGTGTGTAAAAAAAAAGTGTGTAAAAAAAAAGTGTGTAAAAAAAAAGTGTGTAAAAAAAAAGTGTGTAAAAAAAAAGTGTGTAAAAAAAAAGTGTGTAAAAAAAAAGTGTGTAAAAAAAAAGTGTGTAAAAAAAAAGTGTGTAAAAAAAAAGTGTGTAAAAAAAAAGTGTGTAAAAAAAAGTGTGTAAAAAAAAAGTGTGTAAAAAAAAAGTGTGTAAAAAAAAAGTGTGTAAAAAAAAAGTGTGTAAAAAAAAAGTGTGTAAAAAAAAAGTGTGTAAAAAAAAAGTGTGTAAAAAAAAAGTGTGTAAAAAAAAAGTGTGTAAAAAAAAAGTGTGTAAAAAAAAAGTGTGTAAAAAAAAAGTGTGTAAAAAAAAAGTGTGTAAAAAAAAAGTGTGTAAAAAAAAAGTGTGTAAAAAAAAAGTGTGTAAAAAAAAAGTGTGTAAAAAAAAAGTGTGTAAAAAAAAAGTGTGTAAAAAAAAAGTGTGTAAAAAAAAAGTGTGTAAAAAAAAAGTGTGTAAAAAAAAAGTGTGTAAAAAAAAAGTGTGTAAAAAAAAAGTGTGTAAAAAAAAAGTGTGTAAAAAAAAAGTGTGTAAAAAAAAAGTGTGTAAAAAAAAAGTGTGTAAAAAAAAAGTGTGTAAAAAAAAAGTGTGTAAAAAAAAAGTGTGTAAAAAGTTATAGATAGTTAACTAGGCGGTGTATAAGAACGAGACTCGTTTACCTTTCAAAGGGAGAATAGAACGGTGACAGGTCATCGGGAAAAACATTTTTTCGGCAAAGTCGTTTATATATCTCGAAATCCGAATACTCCACCGATCGGTGATATATCTGAGGTATTTGTATCGCCTGGACAATCTGTAATATCTGGTTTACTTAACTGAAATAATCGAACTAATTAGAATGTTTTTCTTGAAACGTCGAGATCGTCGGTTAGTTGTGATTTTTTTAAATTGAACCTTGTCGAAGGATCGACATGAACCAAATGCCTCCGGTAGCTTCAAGGTATTGACAACGAATCAAGTTAAATATTGCAATCCGGTGAATGGCATTTACTAATGAAAAATACAAAATAAAAACTTTGTTCCGAGCTCGTTAAAGGTCCCGGCGAAGCCGGAATCAGGAGCAGTGTCGACAGTCAGACGCTCAGTCCGCCGTTCGCCCGTTTTACTTACTATGCAACTTTTTGGTGGAGCGAGTGGGCATATTTAGTAAGACGCAACAGACGACGAAGGACGAGCAGCAATACGATTCTGTTCTTTAGCGAAACGCGATAGTAGTGAGTTCTTCGTTACATTAACATTTGACGATAACACGCGCGAGCGCGCGGCAAAATGGCAGACGCGGAAATCGCCGGTCAGGCTACATCTCCATCTAATCTGTCGGGCACAAGCGGAGGCGGTTCCGGGCCCTCGTCTGTACCGCCCGCACCGTCGTCGGCGGCGGCGGCGGCGGCATCGGCTTCATCAAAAAAGGAAAAAACCGTTAAAAGAAAAAATCCCAAAGCCAAAGCTACGCATCCACCGACGGCCGAAATGGTAACAAACGCAATTAAGGGATTGAAAGAAAGGGGCGGTTCGTCATTGAGAGCGATCAAGAAGTATATTGCCGCCAACTACAAGGTCGATGCCGAGAAAGTATCGCCTTTCATCAAGAAATATTTAAAATCGGCAGTTGCATCCGGTACCCTGGTTCAGACCAAAGGAAAAGGTGCGTCCGGTTCTTTTAAGCTGGCAGCGGCATCGTCTAGTTCGTCGGTTCAAGCGAAACAATCGGCGACGAGTGCTGCTTCTTCATCCTCTGGACAAAAGAAAAGAAATATTTCAGTGGGAGCGGCGGCGGCGGCGGCGGCGGCCAAAGGAGGTAGCAAAAAGAGTCCGACGAAAAGAACGACAGCGGCGGTGGCAGCAGCAGCAGCAGCAGCGACGACTGAAAAAAAGACAACCAAAAAGGCAGCAGGAAAATCGAAGAAAGCTGCGGTCGTCGTAGCCGAGAAGAAGGCTTCGGTAAAGAAAGCCGTCGAAAAGAAAACGGGAAAATCGGCTAGTTCGGGATCTTCGGCGGTAACAGTTGCCGCCGCCGCCGCTACGGTGCCATCGAAGGCGAAATCTCCGTCGAAAGCGAAGAAATCAAACAAAGCCGGCCCTACCAAGAAACCCAAGGCTCCTAAACCGAAAAGCGCTAGATCTCCAGCTGCCGCCGCCGCTGCCGGCGGGGGCAAAGCGAAGAAAGCAGCTTCCCCAAAAAAGAAGAAATAAACGAAGACCCCGATTTTCGTCGTTACATCTTAATCTTTCAAGAGGTATGAATAAATCGAATGTTCCCAATACAGATTATCGACGACCACCACCACCAAAACCATCATCTGGAATGATGATGTAGGAAAATATGTTTACGAAAGCGTAACATTTTCCAAAAAAAAAAACGGTTCTTTTCAGAACCACAACATTTATTGTTACTTGAAATTAAAAGAAATATAGAAAAAAACATCCATTTAGACAAGACGCCGAAATATATCCGAGTAGTAATTCGATATTACTAATAATAACTGATTTTGTACAATTATATATTTAAAAAAAAATAAAAAAAATTAAAAAAAAATACAAATAAAAAAATCCATCGAGACTAGAACCGGCGAATAATATATATCTGACGTCCGTTGTTCGTTTGTAACTTTAATTTTTGTTTACGGATCAATATTGTTTTTTCTTTTCATAGATATTTTGTTGGTCCTGATAAGGACCGATATTTCGAATCAGGCGAAGACCATCATCATCATCATCATCTTCAAGTAGGGATAGAGAAGTTGTTTCGATTTTACTTCGTTTTACTGTCGGTCTTTTTTGGCAATAGCACGGCCTGAATGTTAGGTAAAACACCACCTTGTGCGATGGTCACGCCGGACAATAGTTTGTTCAATTCTTCGTCATTTCTAATGGCGAGCTGCAAATGTCGTGGGATAATTCTCGTCTTTTTGTTATCTCTGGCGGCGTTTCCGGCCAATTCCAATACTTCGGCGGCAAGATACTCCATTACCGCGGCCAAATATACCGGTGCTCCTGCACCTACGCGTTCCGCGTAATTTCCTTTCCTCAACAATCTGTGAATACGGCCGACCGGAAACTGCAATCCGGCACGATTCGAACGCGACTTGGCCTTTCCTTTAACTTTGCCTCCTTTTCCGCGTCCAGACATGCTGATTTTTTTTTGTTCTTTGCTTACAATTGATCAGATCGCACGGCACGACCGTCGTCGTAGAGTCAGATGAGAGACTATTTTCTGTCGGGATGTCCCCCCCTTCTATTCTATTTCTATTTTGTCAGCTTGGTTTGTGAGCTAGCCTTTCGGCCCTTACTCATATAAACTGAATTAAACCCTGTAAGGGTACTGATGGTTTTGGGGGCCTCTAGTTGACCCATGAAATTACTGACTTGTTGCCAGTAGATTCTGCAGGTGGATTAATGAAAGAAAGTCTTGGTCGACTTTGGAGGTTAATATGAAGATGGGGGCGGGCCTAGGTTGGCCGGTAAGTATGTGCACTGTATTACCAGCGCGAAGGAGGGGCTAGACAGTCGGGACCTGGGCCTGGATGGCGGAGGTCGCGTCGTCTTGGCTGCTTTGCGTTTGTAATCCAGAAGGTATTTGCTGTAGTTTGAGTAGTGTGTTGATCTGTGTCTGGAGGAGGCACATCACTTGCTGCATTTGGGCTGTAAATCCGGCCATAATGGAGGTCGGCTCTGCAGGTGCTGGTGGAATCCGCTTCGGAGACGACGTCTTCGAGGCTGGTTTCCGGTTGGGGTTTTCGCTGCATCTGTAGTAGTTCGCCGTATGCGATTCCCCACAGTTGCAGCATTTCGGCGGTTGGTTGGGGTCCAGCTTGCACTCACTGCTACGGTGAAAACCCGCGCACTTTACACAAACTGATGTTGTTTCACATTGGGATGAGATATGTCCGTATTTGTGGCAATTAAAACACTGTCGTGTTCTGGATTTTCTTCTTTGTACCACTACTTGGATGGATTGTTGTTGAAAACGGCTTGTTTCCAAGATGTTGGATTCGTCTGATGGGACCGTGACTTGAACTATCGCGATCGGCATCATCTGGCTGGTTTGCCACCTTATGATTCTTATCGGGTGGAAACCCATGCTTGTCAGCTCGAGTCTGATTTCTTCGATCGGGATTGATTCCGCTATTCCTCTCAGGAGGACGTGCAGGAACTTGGGTTTGTTTTGAAAGGCCTGGAAGCGGTAGCCTTTTTCTGTGAAATGCTGGAGAATTGCATTTCTGTCTTCGTCAGAACGGGGGGTTAGCAGCACCCCGTCCGGGATTGTTTTGGCTGGCCCTATGGCCACGTTGCTTTTTTCGAGGTGGCGGGCCACCTCGAGGAAGGCCGATATGTCCCGAAGGATGATCGGTGTCGGCTTTGTAGCGGTGTCAGTGGCCGGTGCTGGTGCCGCACTGGGTGCGGGGTCGACTGGCGTGATCGGCGGGTCTTGGCTGGTGACGGTCCCCAGGTGACTGGAGTCCGGGTTTTCGGTTGAAGCGTCTGGAACGGTGTCTTCTCCAGCGAGCTGTCTATTTTTCTTGCGTCTCCGCCTTCTGGCTCTGGCGGGGACCTGCTGGGGTTCTTCAGGTTCGGAACCTGGGTCGTGGTTGTCTTCTTCGGAGGCCGACTCGGCCTCGTCTTCGGGAGGTGGAGGTGTTGATTCAGTTTTCGGGTTTTCTCTTTGCTGGAGATTTTTGATCTGGGTCTCGAGTGAATGGACGCTCTTCTTTAGCATCTCCTTTTCAGCATTAGCCTCGTCTAATATGCTCATTGCTGTCTGGCGGTGGCTTTCGCATCGAACGAGGCGACCCCGAAGGTCGCTGCAGGCTTCAGCGAGCTGTCGTTTCGATAGTCGCATAAGGTCTTGATCTTTGATGTTTAGGATGTCGGTGTCCATCGCGTCGACGTGGACAAGTCCGCGGTCGCGACTACTAACGAACACTAAACGTTTACTTCGACGGAAGAGGAGCGCGGGAGCGATCGAACTACGTCCGATCTCAACGGCTGCCTGGACTGAACTGATGGTCCCCCCCTTCTTTCCTTCCTTTTTATATATATGCGGCGGTACAGTCTCCAATGGAATCGTAAAAATACGCCTTACGGTTAAATGGGCGGAGCATATCGTACCCGTACGCTCCAGTACAAAAAAGAAGTGAACTTTTATCGGCTCAAGGGTCAATTTATGATACGGATTTTTATTGTACCGTATGTACATTTAAAAAAAAATCGTCCTCTTTGTCCATAATGCCACCAAAAACTAGCGGGAAAGCGGCCAAAAAAGCGGGAAAGGCACAAAAAAACATCTCGAAAGGTGATAAAAAAAAGAAGCGCAGGAGGAAGGAAAGTTACGCCATTTATATTTACAAAGTGCTGAAACAGGTACATCCGGATACGGGAATTTCCAGCAAGGCCATGTCGATCATGAATTCTTTCGTTAATGACATTTTCGAGAGGATAGCGGCCGAAGCATCGCGTTTGGCTCATTACAACAAAAGATCGACCATAACCAGTAGAGAAATTCAAACGGCGGTCAGATTACTTTTACCGGGTGAATTAGCCAAACACGCCGTTAGCGAGGGGACCAAAGCCGTGACCAAATACACCAGTTCCAAGTAAAAATAGATAAACGTATCAAAGATCAGAAGCAAGAACTGGCGAGATTAATATTTCGAACGATAATAAAAAGAAAATGGCTCTTTTCAGAGCCACGAATTTTAAATATAAAAAAAAAAATATCAAGCATATCGCCTATCCGCACAGACATCTAGGTTCGAAATTAGCATTAGATGCATGAAAGTAAAATATTTTTAAACACACACACACACAAACTGAAAACCCGAATATTATTGTGGCTTAATGCCCGAGTTGAAATTAGCGGGATTTTTTTTTTCCAGCGATAACGCTCGACGCTTTTTTAGAGTGTATGTGTATAGGATGTAAATGATTATTCTCGAAAAATAAAAACTTTCGATCTATCCGAGAGTCGTCCATCTTGTACATGATATGTGCTAGCCGGGCTCTATGGTTTTGGCCGGTTTTCCCAAAATTCGTCGAAGAAAAAAGACAGCCTCCATAGGTGTCGTTGGTTTTTTAAATGTCCTTATTTTTTTTTCGCGGGAACCCTCAGGTGGTTATTGACTCTTGGTGTAACATACTTTGTTCCAAAATTTATCTGATATATATATATATATATATATATATATATATATATATATATATATATATATATATATATATATATATATATATATTTATTATTATTATTTACTTATGGGCCCTGGTGGACCACGCGATGTACAATTAGAGGCGTTTGTTGTTGTTAACCTTCCTTCGCACCCATACTAATTTCATTCTTTCGCTATGAGCGTTTTTCCTTTCGTCAGACCAAGTTGTTCCGGTCTTCCTACATTTTTCTCTCTGGCCAACCTTCCAAACGTTCACCTTGTGTCTGAAACAGCCTCTATCCTGAATTTCACTTTGTGTAATATTTGCTGATCTTAGGTCCTCTTTAATTGCAGCAATCCATCTAATTATTTCTACTTTAGCTCTACTCCTATCAGCAAGGGGTACGGAATCCTCAAACTTTTGTACTTCTTGATTTGTCGTTCGAGTAAACTATCTCCGATAGTTAAAACCCAATTTTACGTAACAATGATAAGTCCCTTTTATTTATACGGTCTTACGATTTATTTTCGTTTTCTAACGCCGACGGCGGCTAAATAACTTCACAAACGTTTCAGAACAAAACCTTGCGTATGGCACTAAACGCGCCGTGGTACGTTCGAAACACTCAAATTATTATAGAGACCGGTGTACCCCCGGTCTCTAAATTCCATTCCCAAATTTACGCCAAGTTTTGCCTACAGGCAAGCTTGAGCGAAAACCCGCTAGTCCTATCTATACCGGACAACCTACCCGGATTTTCCGGGTAAAGCTAGCCAATTGCCCCAATTTGCCTTACGGGCTGCGAGCAGAAAGGAATCGAATTTTCGATTCCCGGCTCGCGTAAGACCGCTTCGACAACAGTCCCTAACCGCCGTGGCCAGGCGGTCTGAGAGATCATCTCCGATCGATCGGACCGGACCAATGGCAAAAAACCCGTCATATTGCTGATGGGGAAAAAGCAAAATTTCATTTTCCTTTTCTTTCATATTAATCTCAGAAGTTCGCCAGGATCATCTTATAGACTATCCTTTCTTATCTATGCCACTTGCTAGGCATACCCGGGTCAGATAGAGACCCTAAAAAATTAGTGCCCATATAGGGTAAAGTTGACTAGAAACGGGCAAGAGCCTTGAGGGCTAACCCAAAAGCCTGGCTAGATAAGTCGAAGTCGACTCTACTCCTATTTTCATAAAATTCGACTATTTGTCTAGTTAGCCTACTCGGATTCATCCGTTTTATGTGTCCGTAAAATTTAAGTCTTCTTTTTCTCACATATCGCTATGTATATCTGAGTATTGTTTGATCTCTTGGTATTCCCGATGTCGGTATGTTGTGGCTATTTATTTGTTTGGGGCCTAGGATTTTTCTTTCCTTCTTTTCAATGTCCTCGATGTCCCTCTTTCTATTCAAAATGAGCGTTTCTGCAGCATATAGACATTCTGGCTTAATAATTGTGTTGTAATGTCTCAGTTTTATGTTTTTAGATAGGCACTTTTTGTTATAAATATTTTGTGTAAGCCTTAATGCCGTTTCCATTTTTTGACATCTATCCTTATTGGCCGCTTTTTCCAATCCATTTTCCATGATTATTTCACCCAAATATTTGAATTGAGAGACTCGTCTGATGTTACCATATTTTGTTTTTAGAAATGGCGTTCTTAGTCTGTTGCAGGTCATGTTAGCTTATGGCGTGCTTAGTCTGTTTCCTTTAGGATTTCAATCTGTATCTGTGCCCTTAATATATCTTGAGCTAAAATTGCTAGATCATCAGCAGATGCCAGACAATCAGTATTGATGTTGGTTCTCCCCAGTTTAATGGGCTGGTCAACATTCAGGGCCAACTTATTTTTTTTCACGCCACTCCTATATTATTTTTTCTAGAACACAGTTAAATAGGAGTGGCGAGAGTCCTCCATCCCCTCGTCTCACTCCAGTTTTAATTTCGAAGGGCTCTGAGAGATGTCAACCATGAATTTTACTTTTAACCTTGTGTTAGTTAACGTTGCTTTAATAATCCCCAGCGTTTTTTCAGAGATCTGGTCCTTGTTCTTTCGGAAGATTCGGAATAAAGATTCGCGGTCAATAGAGTCTCATGCTTTTTTGAAATCCACAAATGTACAGACGAGATTTTTATTGTACAGTTCTTGATGTCTTAGAATCAACTTTAGATTCAGGATCTGTTCAGGGCTGGATCTGCCCCCCGGTCGAAAACCTGGTTGATATTCACCAATGTTAGGTTCTAACTGTCCCTGTGCTCTGTCTAGTAGACATTGAGATAGAATCTTGTAACAAACTGGGAGAAGAAATATCCCTCTATAGTTGTTTACATCCGTTCTATGTCCTTTCCTATGTAGTAGATAGATTAGAGCTTCTTTCCAATCTTCCGGAATCCGTTCGGTTCGCCTAACTTCTCGTAGAATTTTGGTTATTTCCTTGATTGTGTACCTGGGGACCAGCGGATTTCAAAAGTTCAGCAGTGATTCCATCTTCTCCAGAAGCTTTGTCATTTTTAAGCCGCTCGATTTGCCTAATTATTTCATCTTCTTTCGGTGGTAATGAATCTGGGTTTGTTTGTTTAGGGTTTAGTGTTGCTAATTTGTTTAAGGGCTCAGGACAGTTTACTATTTGTTCTAAATATTTCGCTAGTTCTTTGCAATTGTCTTGGTTATTTAGAGCTGATTGTCCGTTTTCATTTTGGAAGCAAAGACTTTGCGGTTGATAGCCTATTAATTTAGTTTTAAATGTTTTATAAAAGTTTCGGGTGTTAGTTTTTTGGAAATCTTTTTCTATTTCAATAAGTTGATTGTTTTCATATTTTCTTTTAGTTTCTCTAACTAGCTTCGATGTTTCTTTTCTTACTTCCAAAAAGATGTTATAGTTTATAACTGTCTTTTGACTGTTCCAATCTTTGAATGTTTTACTTCGGCTTAATACTCCTTGCTCGCAAACTTCATCCCACCACGGATGTTTTCTACGTTTTTGTAAAGGGACCAACTTTAAGGCTGTTTTAATAATTTTTTGTTTCAATTCTTGCCAGTTCTGTGCTGGTTGTTTATCTAGCTCTTCTGTTAGGGCTGGTTTTATTTTCGTTGGGTCAAACTTTGGTATTAGCAGCCTCTTTTGAATAAGTTTTCGAGGTTTTCAGCTAAGTTTGATACTAGTCAGGTGGTGATCCGTGTCTATATTTGCTCCTTTATCGACTCGAACGTTCAAAATCTCTTTATAATTGGGGTACGAATTGGCAACATGGTCATTTTGAAATTCATCCATGTACGTGTTTGGGCACATCCATGTCTTTTGTTTTGTTATTTTCTTCTTAAATTGTGTTGACATCCTTCTTAGATTAAACTGCGAACATAGTTCAACCAATTTTCTACCATTATGGTTGGCCCATTTATGAGTTGGAAAACTGCCGACAGTTTTCCTTCCTGTACTTTTTTCTTTCCCTAGTTGGGCGGCGTTGAAATCACCCGATAGGATTTTTACATGGTTGGTAGGAAATTTAGAGATAGTCTTTTCCAGAATTTCCCAGGACTTATTTACTTTTTCAAGATTAGATTTATTTTCTTCGTTAACCGGGAGGTGTGCATTGATTAATGTATAGTTTTTGTTAGCACATTTGAGGATAGTGTCATAAGTCGATTATTTACTTAGCCCGGACGCCCCAGAATCCGAAAGTCCGGTTGGCAGAGGATTGTCTACCTCCTGGGGTAATTTTGTAATTACTAGAACGATTCATCTTGTACTTTGAATTAAAGGTTTGAACCATGACGGTTCAGAGGTTAAGACTGGAGGGGGTTAGTTCCAGAATTTAAATATCAGCCGCACCACTGGTGAACAGACGCTGACCATTCAACCGCTTGATACAAGTCAGACGCTAAGTGGATTTTGTTTTTTTTTGTGCCTTGGTGTAAAAAAAAAGTGTGTAAAAAAAAAGTGTGTAAAAAAAAAGTGTGTAAAAAAAAAGTGTGTAAAAAAAAAGTGTGTAAAAAAAAAGTGTGTAAAAAAAAAGTGTGTAAAAAAAAAGTGTGTAAAAAAAAAGTGTGTAAAAAAAAAGTGTGTAAAAAAAAAGTGTGTAAAAAAAAAGTGTGTAAAAAAAAAGTGTGTAAAAAAAAAGTGTGTAAAAAAAAAGTGTGTAAAAAAAAAGTGTGTAAAAAAAAAGTGTGTAAAAAAAAAGTGTGTAAAAAAAAAGTGTGTAAAAAAAAAGTGTGTAAAAAAAAAGTGTGTAAAAAAAAAGTGTGTAAAAAAAAAGTGTGTAAAAAAAAAGTGTGTAAAAAAAAAGTGTGTAAAAAAAAAGTGTGTAAAAAAAAAGTGTGTAAAAAAAAAGTGTGTAAAAAAAAAGTGTGTAAAAAAAAAGTGTGTAAAAAAAAAGTGTGTAAAAAAAAAGTGTGTAAAAAAAAAGTGTGTAAAAAAAAAGTGTGTAAAAAAAAAGTGTGTAAAAAAAAAGTGTGTAAAAAAAAAGTGTGTAAAAAAAAAGTGTGTAAAAAAAAAGTGTGTAAAAAAAAAGTGTGTAAAAAAAAAGTGTGTAAAAAAAAAGTGTGTAAAAAAAAAGTGTGTAAAAAAAAAGTGTGTAAAAAAAAAGTGTGTAAAAAAAAAGTGTGTAAAAAAAAAGTGTGTAAAAAAAAAGTGTGTAAAAAAAAAGTGTGTAAAAAAAAAGTGTGTAAAAAAAAAGTGTGTAAAAAAAAAGTGTGTAAAAAAAAAGTGTGTAAAAAAAAAGTGTGTAAAAAAAAAGTGTGTAAAAAAAAAGTGTGTAAAAAAAAAGTGTGTAAAAAAAAAGTGTGTAAAAAAAAAGTGTGTAAAAAAAAAGTGTGTAAAAAAAAAGTGTGTAAAAAAAAAGTGTGTAAAAAAAAAGTGTGTAAAAAAAAAGTGTGTAAAAAAAAAGTGTGTAAAAAAAAAGTGTGTAAAAAAAAAGTGTGTAAAAAAAAAGTGTGTAAAAAAAAAGTGTGTAAAAAAAAAGTGTGTAAAAAAAAAGTGTGTAAAAAAAAAGTGTGTAAAAAAAAAGTGTGTAAAAAAAAAGTGTGTAAAAAAAAAGTGTGTAAAAAAAAAGTGTGTAAAAAAAAAGTGTGTAAAAAAAAAGTGTGTAAAAAAAAAGTGTGTAAAAAAAAAGTGTGTAAAAAAAAAGTGTGTAAAAAAAAAGTGTGTAAAAAAAAAGTGTGTAAAAAAAAAGTGTGTAAAAAAAAAGTGTGTAAAAAAAAAGTGTGTAAAAAAAAAGTGTGTAAAAAAAAAGTGTGTAAAAAAAAAGTGTGTAAAAAAAAAGTGTGTAAAAAAAAAGTGTGTAAAAAAAAAGTGTGTAAAAAAAAAGTGTGTAAAAAAAAAGTGTGTAAAAAAAAAGTGTGTAAAAAAAAAGTGTGTAAAAAAAAAGTGTGTAAAAAAAAAGTGTGTAAAAAAAAAGTGTGTAAAAAAAAAGTGTGTAAAAAAAAAGTGTGTAAAAAAAAAGTGTGTAAAAAAAAAGTGTGTAAAAAAAAAGTGTGTAAAAAAAAAGTGTGTAAAAAAAAAGTGTGTAAAAAAAAAGTGTGTAAAAAAAAAGTGTGTAAAAAAAAAGTGTGTAAAAAAAAAGTGTGTAAAAAAAAAGTGTGTAAAAAAAAAGTGTGTAAAAAAAAAGTGTGTAAAAAAAAAGTGTGTAAAAAAAAAGTGTGTAAAAAAAAAGTGTGTAAAAAAAAAGTGTGTAAAAAAAAAGTGTGTAAAAAAAAAGTGTGTAAAAAAAAAGTGTGTAAAAAAAAAGTGTGTAAAAAAAAAGTGTGTAAAAAAAAAGTGTGTAAAAAAAAAGTGTGTAAAAAAAAAGTGTGTAAAAAAAAAGTGTGTAAAAAAAAAGTGTGTAAAAAAAAAGTGTGTAAAAAAAAAGTGTGTAAAAAAAAAGTGTGTAAAAAAAAAGTGTGTAAAAAAAAAGTGTGTAAAAAAAAAGTGTGTAAAAAAAAAGTGTGTAAAAAAAAAGTGTGTAAAAAAAAAGTGTGTAAAAAAAAAGTGTGTAAAAAAAAAGTGTGTAAAAAAAAAGTGTGTAAAAAAAAAGTGTGTAAAAAAAAAGTGTGTAAAAAAAAAGTGTGTAAAAAAAAAGTGTGTAAAAAAAAAGTGTGTAAAAAAAAAGTGTGTAAAAAAAAAGTGTGTAAAAAAAAAGTGTGTAAAAAAAAAGTGTGTAAAAAAAAAGTGTGTAAAAAAAAAGTGTGTAAAAAAAAAGTGTGTAAAAAAAAAGTGTGTAAAAAAAAAGTGTGTAAAAAAAAAGTGTGTAAAAAAAAAGTGTGTAAAAAAAAAGTGTGTAAAAAAAAAGTGTGTAAAAAAAAAGTGTGTAAAAAAAAAGTGTGTAAAAAAAAAGTGTGTAAAAAAAAAGTGTGTAAAAAAAAAGTGTGTAAAAAAAAAGTGTGTAAAAAAAAAGTGTGTAAAAAAAAAGTGTGTAAAAAAAAAGTGTGTAAAAAAAAAGTGTGTAAAAAAAAAGTGTGTAAAAAAAAAGTGTGTAAAAAAAAAGTGTGTAAAAAAAAAGTGTGTAAAAAAAAAGTGTGTAAAAAAAAAGTGTGTAAAAAAAAAGTGTGTAAAAAAAAAGTGTGTAAAAAAAAAGTGTGTAAAAAAAAAGTGTGTAAAAAAAAAGTGTGTAAAAAAAAAGTGTGTAAAAAGTTATAGATAGTTAACTAGGCGGTGTATAAGAACGAGACTCGTTTACCTTTCAAAGGGAGAATAGAACGGTGACAGGTCATCGGGAAAAACATTTTTTCGGCAAAGTCGTTTATATATCTCGAAATCCGAATACTCCACCGATCGGTGATATATCTGAGGTATTTGTATCGCCTGGACAATCTGTAATATCTGGTTTACTTAACTGAAATAATCGAACTAATTAGAATGTTTTTCTTGAAACGTCGAGATCGTCGGTTAGTTGTGATTTTTTTAAATTGAACCTTGTCGAAGGATCGACATGAACCAAATGCCTCCGGTAGCTTCAAGGTATTGACAACGAATCAAGTTAAATATTGCAATCCGGTGAATGGCATTTACTAATGAAAAATACAAAATAAAAACTTTGTTCCGAGCTCGTTAAAGGTCCCGGCGAAGCCGGAATCAGGAGCAGTGTCGACAGTCAGACGCTCAGTCCGCCGTTCGCCCGTTTTACTTACTATGCAACTTTTTGGTGGAGCGAGTGGGCATATTTAGTAAGACGCAACAGACGACGAAGGACGAGCAGCAATACGATTCTGTTCTTTAGCGAAACGCGATAGTAGTGAGTTCTTCGTTACATTAACATTTGACGATAACACGCGCGAGCGCGCGGCAAAATGGCAGACGCGGAAATCGCCGGTCAGGCTACATCTCCATCTAATCTGTCGGGCACAAGCGGAGGCGGTTCCGGGCCCTCGTCTGTACCGCCCGCACCGTCGTCGGCGGCGGCGGCGGCGGCATCGGCTTCATCAAAAAAGGAAAAAACCGTTAAAAGAAAAAATCCCAAAGCCAAAGCTACGCATCCACCGACGGCCGAAATGGTAACAAACGCAATTAAGGGATTGAAAGAAAGGGGCGGTTCGTCATTGAGAGCGATCAAGAAGTATATTGCCGCCAACTACAAGGTCGATGCCGAGAAAGTATCGCCTTTCATCAAGAAATATTTAAAATCGGCAGTTGCATCCGGTACCCTGGTTCAGACCAAAGGAAAAGGTGCGTCCGGTTCTTTTAAGCTGGCAGCGGCATCGTCTAGTTCGTCGGTTCAAGCGAAACAATCGGCGACGAGTGCTGCTTCTTCATCCTCTGGACAAAAGAAAAGAAATATTTCAGTGGGAGCGGCGGCGGCGGCGGCGGCGGCCAAAGGAGGTAGCAAAAAGAGTCCGACGAAAAGAACGACAGCGGCGGTGGCAGCAGCAGCAGCAGCAGCGACGACTGAAAAAAAGACAACCAAAAAGGCAGCAGGAAAATCGAAGAAAGCTGCGGTCGTCGTAGCCGAGAAGAAGGCTTCGGTAAAGAAAGCCGTCGAAAAGAAAACGGGAAAATCGGCTAGTTCGGGATCTTCGGCGGTAACAGTTGCCGCCGCCGCCGCTACGGTGCCATCGAAGGCGAAATCTCCGTCGAAAGCGAAGAAATCAAACAAAGCCGGCCCTACCAAGAAACCCAAGGCTCCTAAACCGAAAAGCGCTAGATCTCCAGCTGCCGCCGCCGCTGCCGGCGGGGGCAAAGCGAAGAAAGCAGCTTCCCCAAAAAAGAAGAAATAAACGAAGACCCCGATTTTCGTCGTTACATCTTAATCTTTCAAGAGGTATGAATAAATCGAATGTTCCCAATACAGATTATCGACGACCACCACCACCAAAACCATCATCTGGAATGATGATGTAGGAAAATATGTTTACGAAAGCGTAACATTTTCCAAAAAAAAAAACGGTTCTTTTCAGAACCACAACATTTATTGTTACTTGAAATTAAAAGAAATATAGAAAAAAACATCCATTTAGACAAGACGCCGAAATATATCCGAGTAGTAATTCGATATTACTAATAATAACTGATTTTGTACAATTATATATTTAAAAAAAAATAAAAAAAATTAAAAAAAAATACAAATAAAAAAATCCATCGAGACTAGAACCGGCGAATAATATATATCTGACGTCCGTTGTTCGTTTGTAACTTTAATTTTTGTTTACGGATCAATATTGTTTTTTCTTTTCATAGATATTTTGTTGGTCCTGATAAGGACCGATATTTCGAATCAGGCGAAGACCATCATCATCATCATCATCTTCAAGTAGGGATAGAGAAGTTGTTTCGATTTTACTTCGTTTTACTGTCGGTCTTTTTTGGCAATAGCACGGCCTGAATGTTAGGTAAAACACCACCTTGTGCGATGGTCACGCCGGACAATAGTTTGTTCAATTCTTCGTCATTTCTAATGGCGAGCTGCAAATGTCGTGGGATAATTCTCGTCTTTTTGTTATCTCTGGCGGCGTTTCCGGCCAATTCCAATACTTCGGCGGCAAGATACTCCATTACCGCGGCCAAATATACCGGTGCTCCTGCACCTACGCGTTCCGCGTAATTTCCTTTCCTCAACAATCTGTGAATACGGCCGACCGGAAACTGCAATCCGGCACGATTCGAACGCGACTTGGCCTTTCCTTTAACTTTGCCTCCTTTTCCGCGTCCAGACATGCTGATTTTTTTTTGTTCTTTGCTTACAATTGATCAGATCGCACGGCACGACCGTCGTCGTAGAGTCAGATGAGAGACTATTTTCTGTCGGGATGTCCCCCCCTTCTTTCCTTCCTTTTTATATATATGCGGCGGTACAGTCTCCAATGGAATCGTAAAAATACGCCTTACGGTTAAATGGGCGGAGCATATCGTACCCGTACGCTCCAGTACAAAAAAGAAGTGAACTTTTATCGGCTCAAGGGTCAATTTATGATACGGATTTTTATTGTACCGTATGTACATTTAAAAAAAAATCGTCCTCTTTGTCCATAATGCCACCAAAAACTAGCGGGAAAGCGGCCAAAAAAGCGGGAAAGGCACAAAAAAACATCTCGAAAGGTGATAAAAAAAAGAAGCGCAGGAGGAAGGAAAGTTACGCCATTTATATTTACAAAGTGCTGAAACAGGTACATCCGGATACGGGAATTTCCAGCAAGGCCATGTCGATCATGAATTCTTTCGTTAATGACATTTTCGAGAGGATAGCGGCCGAAGCATCGCGTTTGGCTCATTACAACAAAAGATCGACCATAACCAGTAGAGAAATTCAAACGGCGGTCAGATTACTTTTACCGGGTGAATTAGCCAAACACGCCGTTAGCGAGGGGACCAAAGCCGTGACCAAATACACCAGTTCCAAGTAAAAATAGATAAACGTATCAAAGATCAGAAGCAAGAACTGGCGAGATTAATATTTCGAACGATAATAAAAAGAAAATGGCTCTTTTCAGAGCCACGAATTTTAAATATAAAAAAAAAAATATCAAGCATATCGCCTATCCGCACAGACATCTAGGTTCGAAATTAGCATTAGATGCATGAAAGTAAAATATTTTTAAACACACACACACACAAACTGAAAACCCGAATATTATTGTGGCTTAATGCCCGAGTTGAAATTAGCGGGATTTTTTTTTTCCAGCGATAACGCTCGACGCTTTTTTAGAGTGTATGTGTATAGGATGTAAATGATTATTCTCGAAAAATAAAAACTTTCGATCTATCCGAGAGTCGTCCATCTTGTACATGATATGTGCTAGCCGGGCTCTATGGTTTTGGCCGGTTTTCCCAAAATTCGTCGAAGAAAAAAGACAGCCTCCATAGGTGTCGTTGGTTTTTTAAATGTCCTTATTTTTTTTTCGCGGGAACCCTCAGGTGGTTATTGACTCTTGGTGTAACATACTTTGTTCCAAAATTTATCTGATATATATATATATATATATATATATATATATATATATATATATATATATATATATATATATATATATATATATATATTTATTATTATTATTTACTTATGGGCCCTGGTGGACCACGCGATGTACAATTAGAGGCGTTTGTTGTTGTTAACCTTCCTTCGCACCCATACTAATTTCATTCTTTCGCTATGAGCGTTTTTCCTTTCGTCAGACCAAGTTGTTCCGGTCTTCCTACATTTTTCTCTCTGGCCAACCTTCCAAACGTTCACCTTGTGTCTGAAACAGCCTCTATCCTGAATTTCACTTTGTGTAATATTTGCTGATCTTAGGTCCTCTTTAATTGCAGCAATCCATCTAATTATTTCTACTTTAGCTCTACTCCTATCAGCAAGGGGTACGGAATCCTCAAACTTTTGTACTTCTTGATTTGTCGTTCGAGTAAACTATCTCCGATAGTTAAAACCCAATTTTACGTAACAATGATAAGTCCCTTTTATTTATACGGTCTTACGATTTATTTTCGTTTTCTAACGCCGACGGCGGCTAAATAACTTCACAAACGTTTCAGAACAAAACCTTGCGTATGGCACTAAACGCGCCGTGGTACGTTCGAAACACTCAAATTATTATAGAGACCGGTGTACCCCCGGTCTCTAAATTCCATTCCCAAATTTACGCCAAGTTTTGCCTACAGGCAAGCTTGAGCGAAAACCCGCTAGTCCTATCTATACCGGACAACCTACCCGGATTTTCCGGGTAAAGCTAGCCAATTGCCCCAATTTGCCTTACGGGCTGCGAGCAGAAAGGAATCGAATTTTCGATTCCCGGCTCGCGTAAGACCGCTTCGACAACAGTCCCTAACCGCCGTGGCCAGGCGGTCTGAGAGATCATCTCCGATCGATCGGACCGGACCAATGGCAAAAAACCCGTCATATTGCTGATGGGGAAAAAGCAAAATTTCATTTTCCTTTTCTTTCATATTAATCTCAGAAGTTCGCCAGGATCATCTTATAGACTATCCTTTCTTATCTATGCCACTTGCTAGGCATACCCGGGTCAGATAGAGACCCTAAAAAATTAGTGCCCATATAGGGTAAAGTTGACTAGAAACGGGCAAGAGCCTTGAGGGCTAACCCAAAAGCCTGGCTAGATAAGTCGAAGTCGACTCTACTCCTATTTTCATAAAATTCGACTATTTGTCTAGTTAGCCTACTCGGATTCATCCGTTTTATGTGTCCGTAAAATTTAAGTCTTCTTTTTCTCACATATCGCTATGTATATCTGAGTATTGTTTGATCTCTTGGTATTCCCGATGTCGGTATGTTGTGGCTATTTATTTGTTTGGGGCCTAGGATTTTTCTTTCCTTCTTTTCAATGTCCTCGATGTCCCTCTTTCTATTCAAAATGAGCGTTTCTGCAGCATATAGACATTCTGGCTTAATAATTGTGTTGTAATGTCTCAGTTTTATGTTTTTAGATAGGCACTTTTTGTTATAAATATTTTGTGTAAGCCTTAATGCCGTTTCCATTTTTTGACATCTATCCTTATTGGCCGCTTTTTCCAATCCATTTTCCATGATTATTTCACCCAAATATTTGAATTGAGAGACTCGTCTGATGTTACCATATTTTGTTTTTAGAAATGGCGTTCTTAGTCTGTTGCAGGTCATGTTAGCTTATGGCGTGCTTAGTCTGTTTCCTTTAGGATTTCAATCTGTATCTGTGCCCTTAATATATCTTGAGCTAAAATTGCTAGATCATCAGCAGATGCCAGACAATCAGTATTGATGTTGGTTCTCCCCAGTTTAATGGGCTGGTCAACATTCAGGGCCAACTTATTTTTTTTTCACGCCACTCCTATATTATTTTTTCTAGAACACAGTTAAATAGGAGTGGCGAGAGTCCTCCATCCCCTCGTCTCACTCCAGTTTTAATTTCGAAGGGCTCTGAGAGATGTCAACCATGAATTTTACTTTTAACCTTGTGTTAGTTAACGTTGCTTTAATAATCCCCAGCGTTTTTTCAGAGATCTGGTCCTTGTTCTTTCGGAAGATTCGGAATAAAGATTCGCGGTCAATAGAGTCTCATGCTTTTTTGAAATCCACAAATGTACAGACGAGATTTTTATTGTACAGTTCTTGATGTCTTAGAATCAACTTTAGATTCAGGATCTGTTCAGGGCTGGATCTGCCCCCCGGTCGAAAACCTGGTTGATATTCACCAATGTTAGGTTCTAACTGTCCCTGTGCTCTGTCTAGTAGACATTGAGATAGAATCTTGTAACAAACTGGGAGAAGAAATATCCCTCTATAGTTGTTTACATCCGTTCTATGTCCTTTCCTATGTAGTAGATAGATTAGAGCTTCTTTCCAATCTTCCGGAATCCGTTCGGTTCGCCTAACTTCTCGTAGAATTTTGGTTATTTCCTTGATTGTGTACCTGGGGACCAGCGGATTTCAAAAGTTCAGCAGTGATTCCATCTTCTCCAGAAGCTTTGTCATTTTTAAGCCGCTCGATTTGCCTAATTATTTCATCTTCTTTCGGTGGTAATGAATCTGGGTTTGTTTGTTTAGGGTTTAGTGTTGCTAATTTGTTTAAGGGCTCAGGACAGTTTACTATTTGTTCTAAATATTTCGCTAGTTCTTTGCAATTGTCTTGGTTATTTAGAGCTGATTGTCCGTTTTCATTTTGGAAGCAAAGACTTTGCGGTTGATAGCCTATTAATTTAGTTTTAAATGTTTTATAAAAGTTTCGGGTGTTAGTTTTTTGGAAATCTTTTTCTATTTCAATAAGTTGATTGTTTTCATATTTTCTTTTAGTTTCTCTAACTAGCTTCGATGTTTCTTTTCTTACTTCCAAAAAGATGTTATAGTTTATAACTGTCTTTTGACTGTTCCAATCTTTGAATGTTTTACTTCGGCTTAATACTCCTTGCTCGCAAACTTCATCCCACCACGGATGTTTTCTACGTTTTTGTAAAGGGACCAACTTTAAGGCTGTTTTAATAATTTTTTGTTTCAATTCTTGCCAGTTCTGTGCTGGTTGTTTATCTAGCTCTTCTGTTAGGGCTGGTTTTATTTTCGTTGGGTCAAACTTTGGTATTAGCAGCCTCTTTTGAATAAGTTTTCGAGGTTTTCAGCTAAGTTTGATACTAGTCAGGTGGTGATCCGTGTCTATATTTGCTCCTTTATCGACTCGAACGTTCAAAATCTCTTTATAATTGGGGTACGAATTGGCAACATGGTCATTTTGAAATTCATCCATGTACGTGTTTGGGCACATCCATGTCTTTTGTTTTGTTATTTTCTTCTTAAATTGTGTTGACATCCTTCTTAGATTAAACTGCGAACATAGTTCAACCAATTTTCTACCATTATGGTTGGCCCATTTATGAGTTGGAAAACTGCCGACAGTTTTCCTTCCTGTACTTTTTTCTTTCCCTAGTTGGGCGGCGTTGAAATCACCCGATAGGATTTTTACATGGTTGGTAGGAAATTTAGAGATAGTCTTTTCCAGAATTTCCCAGGACTTATTTACTTTTTCAAGATTAGATTTATTTTCTTCGTTAACCGGGAGGTGTGCATTGATTAATGTATAGTTTTTGTTAGCACATTTGAGGATAGTGTCATAAGTCGATTATTTACTTAGCCCGGACGCCCCAGAATCCGAAAGTCCGGTTGGCAGAGGATTGTCTACCTCCTGGGGTAATTTTGTAATTACTAGAACGATTCATCTTGTACTTTGAATTAAAGGTTTGAACCATGA
>JARFXV010002356.1:2500-51564 GCA_031761425.1 Cosmopolites sordidus | reverse complement strand
CACACGCACACGCACACGCACACGCACAAGCACACGCACACGCACACGCAACACGCACACGCCCACGCACACGCACACGCCAACGCACCCACACACACACACACAAAACATATATATATATATATATATATATATACTATATATATATATATATAGTATATATATATATATATATATATATATATATATATATATATATATATATATATAATATATAAAGAAAACTAAATCCACTTAGCGTCTCACTTGTATCAAGCGGCTGAGTGGTCAGCGTCTGTTCACCAGTGGTGCGGCTGATATTTAAATTCTGGAACTAACCCCTCCAGTCTTAACCTCTGAACCGTCATGGTTAAAACCTTTAATTCAAAGTACAAGATGAAGCGTTCTAGTAATTACAAAATTACCCCAGGAGGTAGACAATCCTCTGCCAGCTTTGCTGGTACAACCGGACTTTCGGATTCTGGGGCGTCCGGGCTTAAACGCAAAATCTTTCAGAGGGAGTCGGGAGACCTCTGGCCAACGTCTGAAACCGAAAATAAAAACTTTCTTTGGAACGGTAAATATCAATTCTCTCCTGCGTCCAGGAAAACTACACGAATTGCGGCGAACATTAAATCAGCAAAAAAATTCTAATTTTAGCTTTGCAAGAAACCAGATTAATAGATGATAACACCTTGGAATTCGGCAACTACAGACTTTATAAAAGTAAAACGCGGACAAAAGAATACTCAAAAATACACCACATCTCGGTGTTGCTTTCGCTGTCTCAAGAAACATTCTTGGTTCTATAACAAAATGTTCAGCCAGTAAATAATCGACTTATGACACTATCCCTCAAGTGTGCTAACAAAAAACTATACATATAATCAATGCACACCTCCCAGTTAACGAGGAAAATAAATCTAATCCTGAAAAAGTAAATAAGTCCTGGGAAATTTTGGAAAAGGACTATCTCTAAAAATTCCCTCTAACCATGTAAAAATCCTATTGGGTGATTTCAACGCCCAACTAGGGAAAGAAAAAAAAAGTACAGGAAAACAGTCGGCAGTTTTCCGGCTCATAAATGGACTAACCATAATGGTAGAAGATTGGTTGAACTATGTTCGGAGTTTAATCTAAAAATAATGTCAACCCATTTTAAGAAGAAAATAACAAAAACAAAAGACCTGGAGGTACCCAAACACGTACATGGGTGAATTTCAAATTGACCATATTGCCATTTCGTACCCCAATTATAAAGAGATTTTGAATGTTCAAGTCAAGAAAGGAGCAAATATAGACACGGATTACTACTTGACTAGAATCAAACTTAGCTTAAAACCTCGAAAACTTATTCAAAAGGGGCTGCTAATACCAAAGTTTGACCCAACGAAAATACAACCAGCCCTAACAGAAGAGCTTGATAAACAACCTGCACAGAACTGGCAAGAATTAAAAAAAAAATTATTAAAACAGCCTTAAAGTTGGTCCCTTTACAAAAACGTAGGAAACATCCGTGTTGGGATGAAGTTTGCGAGCAAGCAATATTAAGCCGAAGTAAAGCATTCAAAGATTGGAACAGCCAAAAAACATCAATAAACTATAACATCTTTTTGGAAGTAAGAAAAGAAACATCGAAGCTAATTAGACAAACTAAAAGAAAATATGAAAACAATCAACTTAACGAAATAGAAAAAGATTTCCAAAACAATTAACACCCGAAACTTTTACAAAACATTTAAAACTAAATTAACAGGCTATCAACCGCAGAGCCTATGCTTTTCAAAAGGAAAACGGACAATTAGCTCTAAATAACCAAGGACAATTGCAAAGAACTTACGAAATATTTTGAACAAATACTAAACTGTCCTGAGCCCTTAAACAAATTACCAACACTAAACCCTAAACAAACAAACCCAGATTCATTACCACCGAATGAAGATGAAATAATTAGGCAAATCAAGCGGCTTAAAAATAACAAAGCTTCTGGTGAAGATGGAATCACTGCTGAACTTTTGAAATCCGCTGGTCCAGGTACAATCAAGGAAATAACCAAAATTCTAAAAGAAGTTTGGCGAACCGAACGGATTCCGGAATACTGGAAAGATGCTCTAATCCATCCACTACATAAGAAAGGAGATAGAATGGATGTAAACAACTATAGAGGAATATCTCTTCTCCCAGTTTGTTACAAGATTCTATCTCAATGTTTACTAGACAGAGCACAAGGACAGTTAGAACCGAACATTGGTGAATATCAAGCAGGTTTTCGACCGCGCAGATCCTGCCCTGAACAGATCCTGAATCTAAAGTTGATTCTAAGACATCAAAAACTGTACAATAAAAATCTCGTCTGTACATTTGTGGATTTCAAAAAAGCATATGATTCTATTGACCGCGAATCTTTATTCCGAATCTTGAAAGAACAAGGACTAGATCTGAAAAACACTGGCAATTATTAAAGCAACGTTAACTAACACGAGGTCAAAAGTTAAATTCATGGGTGACATCTCAGAGCCCTTCGAAATTAAAACTGGTGTGAGACAAGGGGATGGACTCTCGCCACTCTTATTTAACTGTGTTCTAGAAAAAGTAATACAGGGGTGGCGTGAAAAAAAGTCGGCACTGAATATTGACCAGCCCATTAAACTGGGGAGAACCAACATCAAAATTGATTGTCTGGCATTTGCTGATGATCTAGCAATTTTAGCTCAAGATGTATTAACGGCACAGAAACAGATTGAAATCCTAAAAGAAACAGCAGAAAAGGTAGGACTCCAAATTTCCTTTGAAAAAGACACAATACATGACCTGCAACAGACTAAGTACACCATTTCTAAAAACAAAATATGGTAACATCAGACGAGTCTCTCAATTCAAATATTTGGGTGAAATAATCATGGAAAAATGGGTTGGAAAAAGCGGCCAATAAGGGTAGATGTCAAAAAATGGAAACGGCATTGAGACTTACACAAAATATTTACAACAAAAAATGCCTATCTAAAAACACAAAACTGAGACATTACAACACGGTTATTAAGCCAGAATGTCTATATGCATTCAGAAACGCTCATTTTGAATAGAAAGAGGGGACATCGAGGACATTGAGAAGAAGGAAAGAAAAATCATAAGAAAAATCCTAGGCCCCCAAACAAATAAATAGCACAACATACCGACTTCGAGAAAACCAAGAAATCAAACAATACACAGATATACATAGCGATATGAGAAAAAAGAAGACTTAAGTTTTACGGACACATCAAACTGATGAATCCGAATAGGCTAACTAGACAATTAGTCGAATTTTATGAAAATAGGAGTAGAGCAAAAGTAGAAATAATTAAATGGATTGCGGCAATTAAAGAGGCTGTTTCAGACACAAGGTTAACGTTTGGAAGGTTGGCCAGAGAGAAAAATGTAGGAAGACTAGAACAACTTGGTCTGACGAAAGAAAAAAGCTCATAGCGAAAGAATGAAATTAGTATGGGCTCAAAGGAAGGCTAATAACAACAAACGCCTCTAATTGTACTTCGCGTGGTCCACCAGGGCCCACACATGAATAATAATAATAATAATAATAATAATATATATATATATATATATATATATATATATATATATATATATATATATATATATATATATATATATATATATATATATAATAGTATATATATATATATATATATTATATATTATATATATATATATATAATATATAGTAATCAATACTAACCAATTCAAAAACTTTGAGACTTTGTAAATCTTCAAGTTTAGTATTTCACACCAAAGGTTTCAACAGAAGAATTGATCATTGGAAGAGTAAAGCAATTTAAATGGAAATGGGCAGGCCATATAGCGAGGCGATGGGATGACAGATGGACCAAGGCAATCCTGGAGTGGATACCGCTTGATCGTAAAACGTCCGCGAAGAAGATCGAAAGCACGATGGATTGATGATATCGTTGAGTATATTGGACTAGAGTGGCAGGGGAAAACCTAGGATCGTGAAAGTTGGAAGTATGCTGAAGAGGCCTTCATCCTGCAGTGGATCGAAACGGGCTGATGATGATGATATATCACTGCTAGTATATAAAAATTGTTAATGTTAATTTAAAAAAGGCCAAAGCAATTACGCCATAAAGGACAATTTATAAAATAAAAAAAATTATTTAAAAAATTAAAATATGTTTTTGCCATGCAGAAAGCAAAAGAAAATATGGTCACAGCAAGAGGTGCACCAACAGACTATAGCATTACCGTTATAAATTTTCTTAACACTACTTTCCCAAACCGATCGATCGGTCGACGATGTACCGGCAAAGTCACCAGATTTGGAATCACCCGATTTTTTTTGTGGGGCTATTTAAAAATCGGATTTACGTAATAAGCGTAATGTTTACGTAATGAACACCTTTTGTAAATAGTTCTTAATAAAAAAAAGGTAGGCAGTCATGGGGACTGCCGATAGAAGTGAAAACTTGAAACTTTGGAATAATTGTGGTATTTTTTTAATTTTAATTTTTAAATTAATTATGGTATGAAAAAAATAGGGAAGTTAAGTTGATTATTAAATTAATTATTGAAATATTCGAAAATAAATGCTTTGTTTTTGTTATTCGTTTTTCTACATAAAAAAATTAGTATATTGAGTACTCACTCTTGTACTACACAGTGATTCTACAATTAAACAATTATCTAAAACACAATTTAATTTGAAACACATTTAAAACACAATTGGCGTCACCAGTCAGGCGCAACACGTTAATAGCATGTCGGTGACGCGAACCCGAACGCGAACGCGGTGACGCGTTTTCACTTCAAAAAAGCTAAATCAATAAAAAAATGAAAAAAGAAAAATGAAAAAAATTAATTCTAACCTCGGCGAAGAAAGGCGTATCATAGAGTTGTTAGAACTTGGAAAACATTTAAAATGTTTTAAATGTAAACATAATGTTTAAGAAAAATTATGCTAAATAAACATTATGCTTAGAAAAAGAGAAAAATTTGGGCTTCAATTCCAAACTGTGGGTTAGATGCAAAAATTGTTCTTGTGTTACTCAAGTTATGACCGGTAAAGTACATGAAGGTGATAAAAAAATCACAGCTTTCTTATGTAAATTCTAAAGCTGTTTTCGATAAGTTTGTATTAATATAAATTTCGCTTTATTCTGATTTCTTAATTAACTTAATCTCTCTTTAGTCTACACTAATCGAGACAGCTGTACGCACAGCGTTGCCAGATCACTGTTAACCATAAAAATAACGCGTTGAAATTGTAAAATTACTAATTTTTTAAATTATTATATCAAGTGCTATTTTTTTTAAATTTATTTCAAAAACATTTTCTTCCATTGTTTTTTAATTCTGTCGAGATATTTTTTTAATACAACAGAAAATAGTTGGGTGAAAACTTTATTTAAGTACGGGGACGACTCTAGGTTGATGTTTGTTCAACTTGTGAAAATCTTGGGACAAAATGATAATGATCAATATATATAACCTCAATGATAATGCCAAAAGAGTTGTTGCGACAGAATTAATGGTCCATAAGAGATGTGCAAACAAGTTCTACAATAAAATGAAAGGTGTTACTAAGCTATTTGAAGAAAAACCAGAAATGGCAACAATATGTTGCCACATTACGGTACAGGAAGTCTTTTACTTCTGACAGCTATGGGTGAAGGTATTTGAAATTCATAACCTGAAGGAAAACCCGGAGCACTGTTAAGTATAACATGAAGGGGAGGCATAAAGGGCCACATGAGGTGTGTAGGTACAATTACATACAAATAAAAATATCACTAAGGTTAAAGAGCTACACCATTTTTCTGATTCCTGCCCCGGTCAAAACTGGGATAATATGATGGTGAGATTTTTAATAGGCCTGCAGGCAACCAAAAGATTTGACAAGATCTACCACTACTTTCTAAAAGAGCAACAAGAAGATGTGATAGAGTTTACCTACCCTCTAAGTACGAAAAAATTATTCAAGAAACACATCAGGACTAAAACCATCATCATAAACTTCAAAGATTGGTGGTCAATTCAAAACCGATAAATAATATGGGAATGAAGGAAACGTTTGCGGTGTCCATCTACAGAATGTTTGTCTACGATGGACTTCTTTTTGGGTATGGAAAAACCTACGATTATATTGATGGTTTAGCATATTCAACTTTTAAGTTGGCTAAACCCAAAGTTGATCAAAGGCTTCCTGACAACAGAGCCTACTCAGAGCCTGTAGTTAATAATAAAAAAGAAATTGCTGATTCGAATTCGAAACTGGAAAACAACTTCGTCTTCTGAAGAACATGATGCAGATTCATAATAAAATTTAATTTTTAATGATTAGGTATATAACTTCAATATGTTGTAAGGTCTATTTTAATTATTTTTATATAACACTTGAAATACATTTTTAAACTTTTTGAAGTGAAAACTTCTTTAGCCGCGTTGAGCGATTTTCGGTAGGGGCAAAACTTATGGGTTCGCGTCACCAACATGCTAGGGACGTGTTGTGACAGACTGGCGACGCTAATTGCGTTTTAAATTAAATTATGTTTTAGATAATCATCATTTTAATTGTTTAATTGTACAATCACTGGGCAGTACAAGAATGAGTACTTAACATGCTAATATTTTTATGTAGAAAAATGAATAACAAAAACAAAGCATTTATTTTCGAATCTTTCCAATATTGGTATCAATATTTGCGTTGGAAAATTTGACATTATTTATTTTTCTAATATTTAATCTCTGAATACATCGTGCAAAGAATATTTCATAGTGGCTTAGGAGTTATCTTACTAGCGTGGTAAAACATATTTCTAGTTGTTCGATAGTATTTTTGTCGCGGATTTTAAAATTAAAAATTCTGTAAAATTTTATAATAAATTTGATTTCGCAAAATTATTGTTTATTGGATAAAATTGTCAGAAATAAAATACGCGTTTTGTTTTTTTTTGCAAAATGATTATTTATAAACTTATATCATTCAATTTCGCCATTAGAACTTTACAAAAAAGTATTGCAATATAATTAGTTTTTCTAAATGTCCATTTTCTATATTTGTTTAGATCCTCGATCCTACGTGAAAAAAAAATTATACATTTTTAATTTGCATATTTAAAGAAGAATTAATTTAAAAATGAAAAAAAAAACAGTTATTCCAAAGTTTCAAGTTTTCACTTCTGTCGGCAGTCCCTATGACTGCATATCTTTTTTTTGTAATGATTTCTTTAACATTTCCTGGTTATTCCGTACAAATCCAGTGCTTTTTATTTTTGTTTTGCAAAATTTTGGCGCGAATTTTAGCATCAATAGGTATAGAAGGACATCTGTGAGATTTGACTAAAACATTTTTTTACTAAGACTCCCAAGTTCACGAATTTCGTATATCTGAATATTAAAACTTTTATTGTTTATTATCTCAAAATGAGATTTTTGGACTTGTACTGTTTTTGAATTCACTAATTCTACTGTTTCATCTGCTTTCAGAAGCTCATGGTACACAACACCCTTCTGATCCCATCAAATGAACAGCATTGTCTTCTTTCTAAAGCGATTCGGTTTTGCGGTTGTCCTGATTCAACCCATGATTTTCTGCGCTTTAGGTTCTCGGAATATATCCATTTTTTGTCGCCAGTTACGATCTGATGTAAAAAAGTCTTCCTTTCATGCCGAAAAAACAAAACTTCTCACCCCGTTTTTCGCTTTTCCATTTGTCTGTCGGTTAGCTGATGTGGTACACATTTCCCTGCTTTTTGGATCATTCCTATGGCATGTAGACGATCCCAAATGGTTCAACGACCAGCATTTAACCTCTATGTTGAAATTGCATATCGTCTTCTTTCAGCAATGCTTGCAATTTGACATCTTCAATTTTTTTTCGGTTGATCTGGGCGTTCTTTGTCTTTCAAGTCGAAATCACCACTTTTGAATCGTCAAACCAACGTCCACAAGCATCCTGCTTTGGGACATTGTCACCGTAAGTTTACACAAGTATACGACGGCCTTCACTCGCGTTTTTCTTTTAATTAACTACGAGAAGTAGTACGTGCCGTACATGCAAATGTCCTTTATTGGGCTCGAAACTAGACATGTTTACCACACGAAAATATGACGTTTCGCTAACTCGAAATCGTTTAAACATTAATGGCGTTTTGAAAGGTAGATATAGTAGTATAAGAGATTAGACTGTAAACCGACCTTTGTTTCCGGCGCCATCTCTTTAAAAAAATAAGAATTCTTAACTTTCTTATACTGAATATTCTATTTCAATTCCTATAGTTCCTCCTGTGGTGCTCTAGCCTGTCATTGATCTATGACCTCCTTTAATCTTCGCCTCCAATCGGATCGATTTCCATCAGCCCCTTACCAGTTTTTGATAAGCAGTACTTTCTCAGTATCTCTTCTTACATTGTCTTGTCACCATGTCTTTGGTCTACTTGTCTTTTCGTTACTTTTTTTCCAGATGATAGTCATGAGCTGTTTAAAAATATGATGGATTCTGACGAACTCGATATTTACGATTTCCAAAAAGGCGGAAGAACTTTTACCGACTTTGCATCATCAGAAGAAGCCCTATCTTCCGAGTGGTTCCAACCAAGTAAACCCAAATGCAAACATAAGAATAGCTTTGAGAGAAATATGCCTGCAAATACGAGAAACAAACATAAGGAGATAAGATACGGTCCACGTGACGGATTTCAATTTATGGAAGAGTCCGATGAAGGAGGTGGTGGTCGGTCCCACGTGAAAAAGTTAGGATGGTCTTGGAACGATCCGACAAAAAAATTCTCTGAATTGTGGGAGATGAAGTACGGGAAGAGTGATCGGGCTTATAATGATATGTCTGTATTTGTAAGTATTATGGTTAGTTTAGGGGATGGATTGAAAAGTTTCCGAGAAAATTACGTTGGAAGCAAAATCAGTTTTTACAGGTTTAAAAAAAATCATCTTTCCTCGATAATCTTAACGTCTTAGTCTTCGACTTAATTCTCGGTCTCCCACATTTCATTGACTTCAAAGCGAAGTATAATATGTGAACCAAGACCTGTCTTCAAAACGAAGTATAATGTGCAACCTTGTTGTGAATATAACTTGTAAAATCAATTGTAGAAGCGATGTCGTTCGGAAAGCAATATTTGAGGCACTGCCTTCTTTTTGTATTTCAACTGTAAAAAAAAACTGCGAACACTCAAGATATAATATGTTCTATGACCTTCTATGATTCCGATAGTCGGCAGGTCTACTCAGGGACGCAACCCTGCCCACGCCAGCCATGTCTCCCTCCCACTTCCTAAAGCCATAGAGGAAACATGTCCCAATCTCACAAATCCAACATCTAGACCATATTTTATCCTACCAATATCCCCTACCATCTTTCAACCCATCTGGCCAGCGAGGAAGATTATGGCTAAAAAATTCCTTACAAGCAAATGCTGAATCTCGAAACCAATGGATTTGATCTCCAGGTGGGTAAATCCCATCTATCCAACGGGGGCTGCTCCACGAAATCTAGGGGGAAGGGGGCAATTCTGCTCCACAACGCTATCACTTTCTTATTGGATGAGAGAATGATGGAACTGGAGGAAGAATTAAAAAAAATAAAATAGTACGTCATAGGTCTCAGTGATGATAGGAGGAGAGGAGAAGACCAAATTGCTATACATTCTGGGAACCTGTTCGTTCCACTACAATGAGCACGAAAGCAAATGTGAGGGTGGTGTTCATCATTCACAAGAGGCACCTTAGAAATATAAAAGAAATAAAGAGCATCAATCCCAGAAAGAATCATCTACCAAATATTTAAACTAAACACAAGATACAGCTTAAAAATTATTCAGGCTCACGCCCGAACATCAGAGTCCAACGAGGAGGATGTGGAGGCCTTCTACAAGGACCTTGATATAGCCTTGTAAGAGAGTCTAAACCATTACACTCTTATGATGGGCGATTTTATTGCAAAGATCGGGAAGAAGCAAGATGAGATGAAAAGTTCACTCTGTTATTATGGTTATGAAGATTGTTGAACTATCTAAACAACACAATTTATTCACGATGAATTATTTCTTTAACAAGAAACTGCAAAATAAATGGACGTGGATAAGCCCCCCGATGGCAAACACAAGAATGAAATTAATTTTATGATTACAAATATGAAAAAAATAGCCCATGATGTCTCGGTACTTATCATCGAATGGTGAGAGCTAAGCTAGCCCTAAACATAAAGAAAGAAAGAAAGAATGAAACTCATAACCAAGATCAAGTACAGAAAGTGGGTATCACTTGAGAATATGGAATTTTACCAAAATAAAATAAAAGAGAACTTCGAGGGTATAAGACACATGGAGAATGAAAGTTTAAGCACCGAAGAACTGAATGCATATAGGACAAAGAGTATCAAAGAGGCTGAAAAAATCTGCTGCTTTAGCAGGAAGAAGAAAAACGAAAAGATAAGCTAAAACACCAAAGAGTTTATAAAGCAAAGAAACGATTTAATGGAGAATTTTGGAATAAACTATCCAGGACTATGCCAGTTAAATTGCGAAGGCTTTGAGAAAGTATATATGACAATTTAACTCCGAGAACATAAATAATATCCTAGAGAAGAATAAGACCTTAAACGTTCTCGGACGAAAACTTTCTCAAGGCAAGAAAAACCTTCGACATTGTCATGTAGAGGTACCACATTCCACCAATTATCAGCTGTTGCTACTTTTTCGGTTATCCAGGTTGTATTTTTCTATTGATCATGCTGCAAAAAACTACTTTTCACTAATTAAAGATTGTTGATGACCGTTTTGCATTAAAGTATAGCTTAATTTAAACAATGCTGATGGCTGTCGATATTGTTGGTTGGTTTGGATCAACCTATGAGTTTTCTTGGATGTACCACAAAAAATTATTTTTGTTGGAAGTTAAAAGAGACAAGACACGTTGATTCTTTTTGTATCTTCTCTGTGCTGTGTAAACATCCACAGGACTAATATTTTACGTTTTGAACAATTCTTGGAGTGCTTGAGTTTTACCTTAAAGATCAGATCTTACCTAATCTCTCGATCTCTAATTTTTTTTTCAGTTGAAGAGTAAAAAGGACGCTGTGCCTTAAATGTTGTTTTTCAAACGACATCGTGTTTACAACTTATTTATTAGGTTATATTCACAGTGGGTTATACGAGTTATACCTCGTTTCTATAGTCGTGGAGGCCGAGAATTGAGTTGATCTAATATTTTGAAAAATGTTAATCTAGTGATATTTAGCACCATGATTCACAACAGCACCTTCAGGAAAGTTTTTGGAACCATTTCAACCAACAATCCTTTAAACGACTCATTAGAAATGAGCAACTTT
The DNA here is from genome assembly GCA_031761425.1 of Cosmopolites sordidus. NCBI lineage: Eukaryota > Metazoa > Arthropoda > Insecta > Coleoptera > Curculionidae > Cosmopolites > Cosmopolites sordidus. Next base: position 40,226 of record JARFXV010002356.1, on the reverse strand, counting down.
CTGTTTTTTTTAGAATGGACTCGATGAATTCAATTTCTTCGATGATCTGGACTATGCTATTATAAGAAGTAAACGCGATAGTAACATAATCAATAAAGAAATCTCTTCAATTTCTCCAATATCCAGTAGAAAGAAATGTAAGAAAAATTGCAAGAATGGTCAAAGAAGAACAAAGAATGCAAACAAATCTCCAAGAAAACAAACAACTAATCAACAAGATAAAAATGCTACAGTGAATAAAATTATCTTGGAAGCAGATTTGAATGAAAATACTATTCCTCCTCCCAGGATGAAAAGATCTTTATTGGATAACAACATTCCCAATTTGTTTGGACAATATAAACCTCTAACTTTAGGGCTAAAGCCTTGGAAACCCGCAGATGTAGTTGGTTTAGCAAGTAATCCAAATTTCTTCCCGCTCTATGCTCTGCTTCAGCGCCAGAACTTAAATAATCGTTTACTACAGGCACAATATTTCGGTTTGAGAAGACGCAAGAGATATATTAATGAACACAGTTTGAATTCTCTCGAAAATTATGCTGTTTCCAAAGAAGACTCTAATGAAAAAAATAGCGATGGAAAAATCGAATGGACAAAGAACTTGGGAGCATTGAGACATAGTAACATTGCAAAATGGGTTGAATATCCAGGAGATTTAAATAAGAAAACTGAATTCAATTTGAAGAAGAACAAAGATAATAATGTGGACAAACTACATAGCAGCAGGATCCCACGAATATTTGATGATGTACCTAAAGAGAAGGAAGATTTACAAACTAAGCCAATCTGGTCAGTAATATACAACAAAGAGTCAAAAAAAGAAATCGAACAATCTGATGATGATGTGAACAAAATCGTTGTTGAAAAAGAGCAGAACAAGCATGATCATGCTAAAGTTAACCTCGAAAACAGCATTAATAGTCAAGAGTTGGAGACTAAAGAAGAATTATTTCATGACAGAGATCAAATTACATTTAAATCTAATGCATCCAATGTTAGTAGTTCAAATGTACCAGACTTCGAGAAAGAACTAGGAGAAAATGAAGCAGAATTCAGTGAAACTGACGATGAAAATAACGAGGAAACTGTAGATAACTTTAAGCTTCTGAAAAATATCATTAAAAATATTCTGTTGAAGAGGCCTAGAGAAAATATTGAGCAAAAAGAAGATAGGTCAGAAAACCAAATTAAATTACTTGAAAATTTGAAAAATTCTACTCTCAGTTCGATGGAAAGTGTAGTCTCACAAACAAAGAGCTTCTTTGAAAATAGTGAAAAGGCCGCTCTTAGATCTCCAAATTATCTGGATAGAATCTTGGGTGAAAGAAACGTTAAATCTTTGGAGGATTTTGCTTCAAAGGTAAAAGGCTACTTCGATACTGTAGGTAATAATGTAAAATTATTTTTTGGACGTTTGTTTTAGATTATGTATAAATTGGTTAATTAATTGAAAAATAACTAATAGATAAAAAAGTGTTTTATTTAATCCACTATTGAAACTTTGAATGCAATTGTGATTTTTAAATCGCAAAATAAAATTCTTGAAAACCTCTATTCCTCTCAATTGGTGTAAAGTATCAGTGGTTCTTTCAGGCAACTGAAGCAGCACCGTATTAAGAATATTTTTTTTAAAAAGTAACAATACTAAAAATGAAAGGTAACCAAACTACTTATTCTTTGTAGTCTGTTCTAAAATCTAAACTTATATAAAGGAATACGAAAATTACAATCTGTAAAACATTCGCTCTGCCAGTACTCACTTATGGCTGCGAGATGTGAACCATTACTAAGAAAACAGATGAGATGCTCAAAGCTCTCTGACCCAGGATCACAGGAAGAAGAATCACCGCTAAAAGAAATACAGACCAGTATATAAATGATTAAAATATATTCAGTGTTCGATAACTTGGTATCCTAAAATGACTCAACAAAACAACAAAACAAATATTGAAAGTATGTAAATTAGTATATATTAAAGTTAATAAGGGACTTTAGCAAAGTGACTTATTATCTATTAGACTATTCAACATAGTATTGTAAATAATAATCTTCTTATTATAGGGGCAGTTTAAAAATAGAAGTGTGGTAAATAAATTTTATATATATTTTTAAATCCTTTGTATCAATAGGATAGGCAACTAACAATTATAGGAATCACGAGGAAGTCCCGATGAAAGGAAAAATCGAGAGAAGAGAATAAAGAGACGTGAAGTAGATCAGATAAGTTGAAATGCCGTGATTACCAAATATCCGAATTATTATCTAATCTAGAAAGTTTCTAAGGTATTCCTTTTAATACATTATTAAAAGTTTACCAGTTTTTCATTGCTTTCTATATTACAAAGATAGATAACAGAAGTTAAAATATTTAACACTGGACACATACATTTCACTTTTGTATATGATCTCACCTTACTAGCTAAATGCAAAATATAAACTACAAAAGAACATACAATGAAATAGAATGAGAACCAAACGAAGTTGAATTAGAAATAATCTATAGAAAATATATGGTCATGATACACACAATAGGAAATAGACCAGACAAGGCAGAACATACGAAGGTAAATAATATAAGCAATCGAGAAAATACCTCAAGAGAAAGCTTAATGGAAAAAATTCTCAGGTATGTAGAAATCCACTGAGGGTTAAAAGGCCAAAAGAAGAAAAAGATGATTACGTAAAGAATAATTTAAAGAGGAATGAATGCTGTGCGAGTATAACAGAGAGATGAAATTTACAATGAATTAAAATTAGTGTTTTCGCCAGAACTGAGAGAATAAGCTAGCTGGGACATGTGTAAAAGCTAAATAGAGAAAGGATGGTAAAGAAAATGTTTAATAGAATGATGTGTTCACAAACTACACGGGAAGACCACGGAAAAAAGGACCGAGAGAAGAGCCAGAACTAGAGAAGAGAGGCATAGAGATAGAAGAATTTGAACTAAAGGTAGAAAATAGGCAAGCAAATATGAAGCTGTAATTATATTTCTACGTCGTCGTACTATGTATTTAAAAGCCCTCAAAATTAATTTTGAATGATTCAAAACACAGCGATATTTGATCAGTATTTGTAACTTTTACAGGGTTATTTGAAAAATATTTAATATATGCAACCAGTAATATACACCAAGACTAATCGAAATACGTAAGTTAAAATGTCATGTTTAATATGATATTATTTTAACTGACATTACAAATGATCAAAGAGGCCAAGAAATGTTTATCACTTTTTAAATGGGCCTTTTTTACATGATTCAAAATATCGAAATTAAAGTGTACTGACTATTTAACATAGGCAAAAAGTGGATTTCTACATCCGACACGGAACGAAATTATACGAATACGCTTCTACAATGTTCATTACTGATAATAATATCAAAGTAGTGGTTTTTTATGTACAATATATTAGTTCACCTATTTTTGTAGCTCTGAGTCGGAACTGGTAGAGAGGCTGCTCCCAAGTATTTTCTTTTACTTCGTTACTTAAAAGAATCAGTTTGCACCGTGATTGAATCCAACAACGATGTATCGAACGTCCTGATTTTTCATTTGGTGTAGAAACATCATCCAATGCAAATGTTAACAGGTTTGCAATATTTAAAAGTGGATGCATAAGTTTTACTGACGAATTTCGTGAAGCTTGCCCATCGATATTTGTGGTTGCAAGGGAAAAAATGATGGAGATCGATTGACATAGGAAATGCCGCTAACAGAGATTAAGGTATTTATAGGCATTAAAGTGTATGAACATTTGAGTTTAAAAAGCTTTGTTGATAACGGATTTGGACCAATTTGAGCAAACTTCAAATGAATATCCTTGTTGAAAGATAAAATCTGAAAGAAGATATTTTAACCTGAGTGGTTACAAAACATTTTTGGTGGTTAAATGATTTTTTGGAAATTTTACAAAAATAACGTGTGGTATTATTGTTTTTGCACAAATGACAATTTTTTCTGCCGACTGTTGCCTCTTGCTGAAGCTAGCAATTAAACCGTTTTAAAAATATATCTAATTTGCATAGTTTATGGGAACTTCAGTTGCGAAACGCCTTCGTCGAATTGATGGTGTAGTGTTCTTAAAAGAGTGACGCCTGAATTGCTGGTTTGCTAGTTGAACTGCCAATCTTTTTATATATATTCTTTGAACTATTTTTGTATTTTGATTATTTGACACATACATTTTTTGTGAGTTGAGTGGTACATTTGTTAGTGAAAAAAAATTCACTATTGTCACCTTCTGGTATTCCGGGCTATATTGTAGGTCATACAGGGTTCATCGAAAATATCTATGCCTCCATTAGTGGCATTGTATAACGTCATTATTTGTGACTTATTTTTATCTCCGGTTAACTGATCTATTTGATCGTTATGATGAACAGTCAATAATAAAAGTCTACATACACTATACAAATTAGCTATATTTTAAAAATGGTTTAATTGTGGCTTTTTATTTTTAAAAGTTTACAAGTTTACTAGTAAGCAGTTTACAAACAAGTAAACTACTTGTATGTTACTTGTTGCAAATTTCATTAAAAAATAACTGAATAGTCCTGAATAATACCTCACAAAAGATTTTGTTGTCATCTTCAATAGCTGCCGCTTGTAATCTTCTGGGTATTGACAGGGCTAAATTTCCCGTGACGTCTGGGGTGATTTCAGCCCAAGCCGATGTGTTTGGGATCGTTGTGTTGTTGAAATATCCATCGATTTCCCAATTCCAAACTTTCAACTGAGGGTAACAAATTATTACGCAAAATTTGCAGGTATAGGTGGTGTTTCATCTTACCTTCAATAAACATTAAATTTCCCACCCCAACCGCTGCCATAGAGCCCCACACTATCACACTACCTCTACCGTGTTTAACTGTTAGCATTGAATTTTTTTATTAAGGTTTTAACTCTTGGTTTGCTTTACTCCATATTTTGCTTTTTCCGTCAGATCCAAAAATGTTATGTTTGATCTCATCGGTTCAAGTGCTGCCTGGCAAATTTTAGTAGTTTTTGTCTATTTTCCTTGGATATGAATGGTGTTTTCCTTGGTCTTGGCCTGGTATGAAATCCTTTTGATCTGAGAACCCTACGTACCGTTTCGGTACTGACACATTCCACAGTTTCTTCTAGAAAATGACCGGCCAATTTAGGAGCACCAGTTTTAGGATTTAGTTTATTATTTTTCAAAATTCAACGGATATCACGTTCATTCAATTTTATTAGACGAACAGCTCTAGGCTTATTCTGCACTATACCTCGTAAACTAAAGTTTTTTTTTTGTTATAATCTGAATCGAAGCATGACACAAATGTACTGTTTTTGCAATTTCATTATGTTTTTCTTCACATCGTAATTTTACAATTAAATTTCGAATTTGAACAGAAATTTCGTTTCTAACCTTTGTAACAAAAATAATACTTAAAAAAAAACCTAAATATTACTATCGCCTTGAAGTGGATGTTTAAAATGTATTAAAATATAATTTGCATTTCTGATCATTTTTTATTTCTTCAAGTTGGAATATTTCTTGCTGTATGTTTACTTTTGTGAAGTATTATTCAGGACTATTTATTTATTTGGAATATAATTTGCAATGCAAAAATTTGGTTCCGTACCTATTGTTGTTTATTTGTATTGAAAATGTGACTTAAATAAAATAAAAAAAAACAGCAATTAAACCGTTTTAAAAATATAACAAATTTGCTTGGGGTATGTAGACTTTTGTAACTGTACTGTATGATGCCAGAATTACTTTTTTATACTTTTTGGGAACCTTTGACAAATCTGAGTTTTTCGCTGAACTCCCTCTTGTATACTTTCCTTTAACTTGTTCAATTTTTTTGTTAGTATTCACGTCAATTATGTTTAAAATGTCGGGAAAAAATAAATCCCAACATTCACACATTTCCTTCCCATTTTTTCCACACTCTTTTATTCCTGGTAAGTGTGTGACTACGAGAGTAGTCTGGAAAGTTTCCAGCCTTAATACGAAGATTAATACGCGTTAGTCATCAAAAGTATTCTGGAAATTCAATTGCGCATGTGTTGAAAGATAACCTTGAAATTTTCAGCCATATTAGATACTCAGTTGCTGTTTAAAAGTAATTTATGTCAGTCGATGTTAGTATTTCTGTAAAGATGGATAAGACGTCTAAGAGTAGTCATTAAGTTCTTGAATTTGAAGAGCAATACGTTTACGTAAATTAAAGCCAACATGGATGCTGTTTACGGGGAGTCTGCTCCATCATTTGTCACACTGAGATTTTGGGGAGCTGAATTTAAATGTAGTCCTACCAACTAGGTTGACGATGAATGTTCGGGATGGCCAAAAACTGCAACCACTACTGATAACATCGAAAAAGCTAACCGCGGTGCTAGATGAGGTTAGACAAATCGCAGAGGTTGTGGGCATTTCGAAAGAACGGATTTATCATATATTGACTGAAAATTTTGACATGAAAAAGCTAACCGCGCGTTGGGTGTCACGATTGCTCACTCGAGGGCAAAAACGCATTCTAATGAACATTTCCTAAGTCCTGTTGAAACAATTTAAGCGAAATAACTCGGGGTTTGGCATCTATTAATAACTGTGTATGAAACTTGGATACACCACTACACTCCTGAAACCAAGGCACAGTCGAAACAGTGGACTGCTCCGGTGAATCAACTCCGACAAAGGTAAAGACTGTTCCATCGGCCGGGAAAGTGATGGCGACTATTTTTTGGGATAATCGTGTTAATCGACTATTTTCAAAAGGGAAAAATAATATCAAGGGTATCGTTACTTGACAGGCTGAAGACCGAAATTGTGGAAAAACAGCTGCATTTGAAGAAAAAGAAAGTTTTGTTCCACCAAGATAACGCACCGTCTCACATTTCAATGGCCACCATGACAAAAATTCACAAATTGGGATTCGAATTGATTGACCACCCACCATATTCACCAGATCTGGCCCCCAGAAACTTTTGTCTCTTTCCTAGGGTCAAAGTTTCGCTCGGAGGACAGAGATTTCCATCGAATGAAGAAGCCATCACATTCGTAAACGATTATATTGCAGAACAGGGTGTTAGCCACTATTTGGACGGATTAAAGAGATGGGAGCATGCTGGAAACAATGTACATAATTACAAGGAGATTATGTTGAGAAATAAAACTGAAATTGACAAAAAGAATACTTGTTTCTTTGTTAGGCTGGAAACTTTTCAGACTACTCTCCTATATTAGATAAGGGAGCACTTGCTATTTGAGCAAAACAAATCTTTTTCCAGACCGTGCTACATTTTCTAAAACATTGGAAACCCGTGGACTTTTTACAAGTAGTCGTAAATGCTCGGAATCATCTTAACCGTCGGATTTTTCATAATTAAAAAATTCCTCAGTGTGTTTGGTATTTTCCTCTAATCGTTCCTGTTCTTTCTCGTAATTAATATTTCTAAAATTAATTATCACTTTTCTTCGATTCGATGAAAATAATACTGTTGCGATAATCAGTAACTCACTGAATGCTAGGAAGGTACCGAAGGCAGGCACCGCACATCTCTATCCCTAGTCTTTTATATATGAATTTTTGAGGCTGATAAACGGCGCCACCGCTGCAAAGTTAATCTTGGTAATTGGGAATGCGGAATTTTAGCAAATCTATTTTATCTGTAACATAATTGTAAATTTTGACGAATGAATGGAGTTCTTATGGAACAGAATTTTCAATATTAAAAAAATCATTTTTTCGGTGTAGTCGGTTCCTACACGGTATAATGACGGTTTTAATTTTTTAACGACATCTAAAGGATACCGTTTTTAAAATCAACTTACTAAGATTTGTTTTTTTTTGAGAAATTACAGAGTAAGAATTTACCAGAAGTAGATGAATATGTGTCATTGTCTCCAGAATTTCATGTTATTATTATGTAGGTGAACAAACAGATAGATTCTCTGCACGGCAACACTGAATCTATCTATTCATACTTGTTTCTAGCTTAAGGTTACGTCTAAAGGAACGAAAACGCAAAAAGAATGCAATACATGGTTGTGCTACTTGTAAGTGTATACGTCATACATAAGTGAATTCACTAGCTATACGGCAATACTCATTTTAATAAATGAAAATACTTACCTATAATACACTTACCTAACTTTAATTTTTCAAAGGTTTGTTGGTAAAAGTATAAAGTAGTAGATTTTTATATTTTGTTATTGTGTTTTGAGTCAAGAAACTGAAGATTTCAAGAACAGTTTTGTTTTGGACTAGAGTTTAATTTGATATGCAATTAGTCTCTTATAAGTTCAATAACAAAATAAACATTCTCCTGTTATTGATTTTACATATTTTTCAATTCTCATAAGATCAAATATTTATCCTAACATCGTCATAATATAAAACTTCACACTTACCACATTTGGAAAAATCCAGCTAACTTTTAAATATATTAAAATCGCCCAAGAAAGGTTGCTGCTAGGTCACAAAAATGCTGATAAAAATTAATTATTAGTATCTCCTTCTTTTTTTCAGACTTGATTCTAGAAAATAATACAAATAAACGAACTATAAATTTTACTTTTTGTTATCAAGCAATGTGAATCAAATTTATGAAGATTTTTGTTTGTACTGTAAAGTTTCCTAATATTGAGTTAGCAGGTTTACACTCTAAGCCGGCGATATGGGCTAAGCCGAATTCATGGTACGAGGGCTGGATTCTGTATCTCATTTAAGGTGGTAGAAAATATGGTATGTTCTATCAGGTCATACTAAGTTGACGTTACATGACCTGCGCAAAACACACTTCGTTCGGCTCCTGACCCGGAGATAGAATGATAATTTTGCCCCCGAACAAGGAAGGGTTGCATGTATGATGTCCCCCTCTCTATCTATTAGTTGACTACTATCTATTCCAAAAATGTTAGTTTCCCACGGACTACATTATATAACTGGATAGTTATTCGAGAATATCTAGTGAAAAACTGGGATGGATAAATAAAACAACAAATATAAACTGTAATATTTTTATTAAGTCCTTTTTACAATAACGTTGCAGGTGTTTTACAACTAACAACAATCATGTCGGATGACTAAGACGTATCATTATTATTTTATAACAACGTGAACAGCCCGTAACAGCTAAAGGTACTCAGGCCTCTACAAAACGTGTTTCTTGTTTCACAGCTTGATGAAACAACGAATCTCCAATGAGTGTATAAATACAAAAGGACTAGCTATTCATATCTCGAATAGTCATCTGTAGTTATCATCACATTTCCTTTTATCATTCATCAGGACAGAAAACTTTAGATAAAAGAGCACATGTCAATCTAGAACGTTTAAACATTTTTTTAGTATCTCTAAGATTCAGAAGCATACTTGGATAATACAGATGACGATTCGTTGGACCTAACAAACTAAACTGGTTTTTAATTCAACAACAATATCTACATTATAAGGTATTATGCGAATATCTTTTTTTTTATTAAATATAGTTATAACAATACAACTGATTATTTCATTAACAATTTCGAAAAACTTGTAATGAAATTATCTCTACTCTTTACGTCACTTAAGCGAAAAGCCCCGGGTCGGTACGGATTGCACGGACAGGGATGAGTTTAAGGCTCGCATTTTGGCGGGAGAAAAGAGAGAGTTTCAAACCGGGTGTTCGGAAATTATCCCGTCCGTGTAGTCCGTTCCTACACGGTATAATGACGGTTTTCATTTAACAACGACATCTAAACGATACCGTTTTTAAAATCAACCTGAGTACTAAGATTTGTTTTTTTTTGAGAAATTACAGAGTAAGAAATTACTAGAAGTAGATGAATATGTGTCGTTGTCTCCAGAATTCCATGTTATTATTATGTAGGTGAACAAACAGATAGATTCTCTGCACGACAGCATCGAGTCTATCTATTCATACTTGTATCTAGCTTAAGGTTACGTCTAAAGGAACGCAAACGCAAAAAGAATTGATTACATGGTAGTGGTACTTGTAAGTGTATACGTCACACATAAGTGAATTCACTAGCTATACGATAATATTCATTTTAATGAATGAAAATACTTACAATATATCACGCACCTGGTTAAGTCGTACTAAAATTGCTTTTGAATTTCTTGTTCATAAGTTGTAAAAATTGCTTCAGAGTTCTGAGTGGGAGGGAAGAGCCTTGGTCGACATGTTTTAACTACATACTGTGAGGAGAACTAGAACACCAAGTGATCTCACTCCTCAATTTTTCATCAAACTAACTGAGGAAACTATTTAATTTAAACTGTCGAACCCTGAGCAACTTTGCGATATCTAGGAACACGTTAATAAGATTTTTTTTGTATCTTGAAGAAAAAATACATCGGTTCGTTTCTAAGTTGAGTTTTGCGAAATCATTACGATAGTAACCTGGCGTAGAATGATGGCTTCTAAATTAACTCCAATAGCATTAATGATAACCTACGTTATAGCAAGTGGTTTTTAAATAAAAAAACCTTTAACAAGAAGCACTGGTCTTTGAACGGTCTTCGTTGTTAAGCATTTACCAACAGTGAAACAGAAAAAATATAGTGCTGGTAATTTCTGTTTCATCACTGATGTATCAAAAAATATTTTGGCTTTTTCACCAGTGCAGAGAGGTCTTGTTAACGGCATTTTTCTTTTAAACTACTTTCAGTTTTATTGGCTAGTACATTGCATTGATTGGCATTACGATATTTTATATACTTCATCTAAAAATTACCTACTGTTGAGTATAAGGTTATAGTGGGCTGTGTAGTGTTATTGTAGTCAAAGAACGCGTTCAATATGAAAGTAAAAAAGGTAGAATAAAGCGGGTTAGATAGAAGCGTGGTTACTAGTCTTGAAACAATATTCTCGCGTTCTTCGACCAGGGGATTTCACGTTGATTTCACCCAAATTCCGCATTGAACATTGCGATTCATTGCGTTTTGCCAAAAAGACACTGTTGAGCAACGACAACACTTGAGGCTAAGAGCTACAATTTTTACGTAGCGTAGATAAATACATACAGAATCTACTCACAAACAGAATAACAAACTTTCTGGGAGATATCACAGACAATTCATATTACATTAAGAATAATTTTTAAAATCAATTTAACTTTTTCTCAGTACCGTTTAGCTTTATTTTAAAATGTGTATACTTGCTTCATAGTGATATTGTTTCTACATTCATTTCAAATTTATAATGTTCTTTTTTAATGCAATTTCTTCCTGCTTTTTAAAACATAATTTTTAGTATTTATTGATATGTAATTAATATATATATATATATATATATATATATATATATATATATATATATATATATATATATATATATATATATATATATATATATATATATATATATATTTATAGGTAATATTGGAATTACTAGGTTCTTGGGTAGAACCGACTTTTAGATATGTAAAACCTCGATGTTTGGACTTCCACTTTAAAATGATAATGACGGGTCATTGTAACTAAGTGGAAGCCGAAACGCCGAGATTTTACAAATCTAAAATATAGTTCTACCCCAGAACTATATATTAAATGAATTATAAACATCGACATCTGACTCGAGAAACTGAAGTTCAATGACAATGTGTTTCGAAGACAAATTCAATGTAGATAGGTATGTACAGGTTACATTTAGTCCAACAAATGAGACATGCCCATCCATCAAGATGGACAAACACGAGCTAACCCAAATCTAAGACACATAATATATGTTGATATGGAAAAGACACATATTCACGAAAAGAAAACAACTTGAACTAAGACTTGGAGATACCTGTTAGCTGATTGGAAGAAAGTCCTTATATAGTTAAATATCAACAACAAAGTGTTCTTATATGAAGCTAATATGGACATGCGGGATACAGCTGTAGGGTACTACAGCTGTATCCCGCAGTCCCGCAGAGTAATATTTAGACTGAGATTCTTCAAAGATTTTAAAATAAAGTGTTGAGGACCATAGTAAACGCCCTATGGCATGTTCGAAATACCGTCATCGAAAGAGACTTAAAATTGCCTTTTTAAAAGAGGTGATGCCACAGAGAAGTGTAAAATTTAAAGTTAAATGCGCACCGAAATGTGATGACAAGAAATCTATTAAGCAATACGAATGGAACACATGGACTGGAAAGATTCAAATCAAGAGAGTACCCTTAGTTTCAGTTTTAAATACTACGTTGTCAAAAATTACCCTCTGATCAGCTGTGTGTTAGTACATTATTCTTTCAGTTTGCTAGTAAAAATACTTTAGTTCTAATGACAAATGTTACCTTTTCGGTTAGTCTTAATATAGGCAACCCAAGAAACTTCGCTACACATACGATAAAGAGATATCCGATTTTTAGAAATGTCAAATAACGTTTTGACATTTTGTTGAGTTCAATTTGATTATTAGTAATGAATTTGGTCATTATTGGAGAACTTGTACAGGGAGACAAGAAATGTTTTAAATGATTTTTGTGTATGAAACTGAAGTATCATAATGTAAGAAACTCTCTAGTTTTTTTTTTAAATATTGTATCAAATTTGCCAAAAAGTTATAAATAAAAAAATATGATTGAAAATGTTCGATCACTAATCCCAAATGAGATGCTCATGAACCCAATGGAAAAATAATATTTTTGGTTCTCAATTTAACATTAATGAATGATTAATGAATATTTACCATTCACCATTTTACAATATTGACGGTTTGAAGTCTACCTGACATAAAGTCCCCTCTAGATTTTGATGTTTTCATTTCATTTTCATTTGTGCTGACCACCACATTCTCCTGAATTAACCTCAACAGATTATTTTATATTTCTGAAACTCTGGTGCTGTAGAGTCGCGATTTTACTTATGATGTGATAATATTGTTTTTCTAGAGTGTTAAAATTATTTTTTGATCAATACATCAGATGTATTGAATTAAATGGTGATTTCTGTGATTCTGTGATATCAACCAGAGAGGTGTGTGTATTTTAGAAAAGAATGAAATATATAAGCAAATTTTTTATTTCCCAGAATCGTAATTGCCAAAATATACATTTACAGTGATTTTTAAAAATCAAAATTTAAAAATTTTTAAAAAATATATACACACTTGCAATTTACATTTATTATTGTCTCAGAAATTATTATTTACAAGAACGGTTTAGAATGAGATTAAAAAAAATATATATATTATTTACACAAACATCTCTTGAAGAAAGTTATAGTTAATAAAATTATTTGAAGGTAACTTCTCCATATATTGGAACAGATTCGTTCGTGATGTGCCTGGGAAATGAAAAATTTGCAACAAGTCCACTTTATATAGGTACATAGTTGAGAGATTTATAGCGAGAAGAACTATCCAGATCAAAATATTTTTCGTTAAATTGCAGGTATTAAAAGTGGAGTATTTGAACGTTATTAGCTGTCTGGAGTTTAATATTCAAAGTCATACTGAAAAAATGTTTCATTTTATGTTGTTTTGTATATGTTACAGATTTTTGGTCGTTTTCCTTTCCGCTACAAAGATGAGTATTGCATGATGGGTGTTGTTTAAGGTAGTCAGCTGTCGAGAATTCCACCAGTCCAATTTTTATTTAATTTTAAGTCAGAATCTTGTATCTTTACTGACTAAGTAGTGTTCTCGATAACTGAGCTGAGTCGATTAGAAAGTTGTAGAATCAACAATTAACAATAATAGTAGAATGACCATGCTACAATTGAAAAAACATAAAAAGCCTGGTTAAAAGTAACATCAAACACATCGAGAACTGTATAAATATCTGATTGGGAGCGATGAGTTTTTCACGTTTTGGTATTTTTTCGAAAACAGGATTTTGAATTTTCACCGAATAGTACATCGTTTGTTTAGGACTAGTTTTAAAAGCCCCAGATTAAGCAGTATTTTTTCAGCGGGATTATTTCCCTAACGAGTCACCAAAATCATAATCTACAACGAAATATATCAGGTATTTTCTCGAATAGATTCGATAGATTTTGTTTAAATACGTTTTTTTTTATATACAGCGTGTAAAATCCTTGGGAGTTATGTATATATATATATATATATATATATATATATATATATATATATATATATATATATATATATATATATATATATATATAATTTTTGTTCAAATAGTGTATTTTGATCACTTTGTATCATTTTATAATTAAGCAGTATATCTCTTCTTCCTTCTCATCCTGCTAAGCACTTCCTTGCCCAACTTAACTTTAGGAATTTAATATGTCCATTTCTCATCTTTCCATACATCTTTTTAATTTCGTGATTGTGTCTGCTGCTCCGTATATAGCTCTTACGAATGGGACAAAACATTCTTAAAATGTTTCTTTCAAATCTGAATAACAGCTCCTTTTTTTTCTTGGTGTTTTCCCACAGGGTCCATTGTTCGGGTCTGTAGGCCCCACTTTACGATGTCAGAAGCATCAAGAGGATGATGTGTAATTTTCATGTACGCGGCGGGCCCCACGTGGGCACTCACCATGGATTTCAAGACGACAGGCAGAGCCAGCGGCACTGTTATGTGCTGCACGTTGTACATGACGATATAATCGTAGCCATTCTTCCGCCATCTTTTAACTGATTTATGTAGTGCAATGGCTAATTGTCGTCTTGTTGTATCATCGCTAATATTTTCTAGTAGGGGGATGCCCAGGGTCCATTAAAATATGTGCATTCCTTTCAGCAATTTTTATCGGCCAACATTTAGTTCCATACAGGGCAACTGATTGTACCATCGTCGTATATATATATATATATATATATATATATATATATATATATATATATATATATATATATATATATATATATATATATATATATATATATACATGTAAGGAAAAAATATTGTTCCTTTTAACACTATTGTTATGATATTTCACATTTTTCCTTTCTTTTTTTTCCTTTTTTACCCCTCCGGATGTCGGATTTGGGTTATTTTTCTGTTTCTCCATCCACCCATTTCTTCCATTCTTTCCTATTTAATGTCACCGTCTTCATACCTTGCAAAGTTTTAACTCTTTCTTCTTCCATATCTACTATTTGTTATATCAGAGTTTTTCTGTTTCGCTGTTCTTCTTCTGTTTTGCTGGTGTTTATTTTTCTTTGAAGAATAAGGTTCTTTATTTTTGATTTTTTTTTGTCAAGTCTATTAAGAAACACCCTAGCCAAACCAATTTCACTCATTTATTTGTATATTTAACTGAGGTAGCGACACTTGATTGAAATTTATTTTAAATATAAGAACTAAAACTTGTATCTGTCCATTACATTTGAAAATTGTTTTACAATTATTTCGGAAGTTCATTTCTTCTCTCCTTTCTATTTTGTTGGTTCTTGCTTTGTCATTTCCCTGCTTATACAATTCTGAAATCTTAATATTTCATTTCTATGAATATACTTTAACTTTAGGAATATTATAGTTGAAGAGCGTTATTCTTAGATATGTTCATAGGTTATATGTTCAACAATGTATTAATAAATTTTCAAATTCGTTGGGATTTATGAATTTAATCTTAATATTTGCTGTTGACGCTGTGTATGTTGATACTAATGCTAACATTCAGTATCGATGATCATTATATAAAGAAGTATTTAATTTTGTATTCACATAGAAAATATTATTTCATCTCATAGCTTCGTATAATTTCATGCTGAACAGTATATTTTCTATTGAGCGCGGAAGGAAATTTGACACTGCATATATATATATATATATATATACAGTGCCAGCCAAAAGTTCCTTCCCCCCTTTTATCTTTTGACTACTTTTATCTACTGACTTACACTAATGAAATTTGGAATATGAAAATAACTGGATGTAAACTCTGTTTCTAGTGATAGCTGATAACGTAATCATCATAGATGGCACCACAGTATCATTGTAACAAATAATTTGCAATGGGATCGTATAGCAAGTGACACCTCATTTGAAAGGGATTTAAAATACCTATTCAGCCTTACTAATTTTGTTTGGGTTCAAGGTGAGTTTGACGTATAAAATAAATACTAAAATTTTAGTTTAGCGTATAATTAATACAGATTCACAAGTCTGCATCTAGACAATTGTCAAAAAGGGTTGACGTTTTTGTAATTCTCCAACTTATTTTACCTTTTCTGCTTTTACATGGTTTCAATTTTTGAAAATTTACTTAATATCTTTTTGCATGAAACGTTTGAGTTTCTATATAAACACAATGCTACGTCCTTTAGAAGACAAGGTAGTAGCTATCTTAATGCTTGGTGTATGCGAAAAGAATTTTCATGCTACGGAGCGCCTTTTTAATGAGAGGTATCCCAATCGCCCTATATCGATGACTTATTTGAGGGAGCTTTTTTCATAAACTAAATAAACACACTGTTACGTACTTTAGAAGACAATGTAGCAGCTATCTTAATGCTTGGTGAATGCTGAAAGAATGTACATGCTACGGAACGCCTTTTTAATGAGAGGTATCCCGATCACCCTATATCGATGACTTATTTGAGAGAGATTTCTTAGATTTCTTTATAAACTCAAACGTTTTGTGCAAAAAGATTTGAAGTAAATATTCAAAAATTGAAACCACGTAAAATCAGAAAAAGCAAAATAAGTTGGAGAATTACAAAAAAGTCAATTTATTGACAATTGTCCAGAGGCGGACTTGTGAATCTGTATTAATTATACGCTAAACTAAAATTTTAGTATTTATTTATTTTATGCGTCAAAACTAGCTCGAACCCAAACAAAATTAGTATGGTTGAATAGGTCTTTTAAACACCTTTTAAACGAGGTATCACTTGCCATAGGATCCCATTGAAAATTATTGGTCACAATGATACTATGGCGCCATCTATGATGATTACGTCATCAGCTATCACGAGAAAATGAGTTTACGTCCAGTCATTTTTATGTTCCAAAATTCATTAGTTTAAGTATAACCGTTCAAAAGATAAAACGGGGGAGGGGACTTTTGGCTAGCACTATATATATATATATATATATATATATATATATATATATATATATATATATATATATATATATATATATATATATAAAAAATATATATAAAAAAGATAAAACGGTGGAGGGGACTTTTGGCTAGCACTATATATATATATATATATATATATATATATATATATATATATATATATATATATATATATATATATATATATATATATATATATTGCAAACCATGTTATTTTTTATGAGTTCTTTGTTTGAGCAGTATATATTGTAGATAAACATTTTTGTTACATTTACAATTTTGGTTTTGTTTTGCTATATTTAAATTTTTTGATATTTTAATTGAAAATTACTTTAATTCCTGGTTCGTTGCATAGCTTGAAGATTGTTTAAAGTCATTTTCAAAAAGTAAACCTCATTGACTCCCAACCAAAAATAAATTAATAAGCAGTTAAGTACCAGTGATTTACTGTTGATAAGGAAGACTTTTTCAATTAGGATCTCTAGAAGTTAATGACAAGTTTTTGGTTTAACCTCCGGTTTACTTTTTAAGGTATTTGTGGATTTAAGTGATTTATATCTGAAGACTCTAACTGAAGAAGTTTTATTTATCAAAAGTGTGACTTTAAA
Source organism: Cosmopolites sordidus (assembly GCA_031761425.1). Classification (NCBI taxonomy): domain Eukaryota; kingdom Metazoa; phylum Arthropoda; class Insecta; order Coleoptera; family Curculionidae; genus Cosmopolites; species Cosmopolites sordidus. The sequence continues at coordinate 22,649 of JARFXV010002356.1, read as the reverse complement.
GGAATTTGGATGATTAATCTTTGTGTTTTAAGAAAAAAGTATCGACGTTTCAGAGTGTTCAAAAATAATTTACGAAAAAGAGACAAAATAAAGTTAAACAGGAGAATCAACCATTCTCTTTCAAAAATTCATTCGTTCACATTATAGTTTTAAAAAATATCGAAAGGATTATTTTTCCTTAACATTTTAGCTCGTTTCTCTCGGGCATATTACTTTTTTTTGGCTATACAAAAAAATATGATTAGACTATGTTCTATCTACCTACAAAAATGGTAACAATTTTTTTAAAAATTTTCTATTACGAAATTATTACGACGTTATCACGCGCGTAATAATTTTGTTTGTTTTTTTGTTGTTTATCGCAGTCTCTTTTTGTGTTTTTTTCTTTTGGTATGGGGAGGGGCTGGGGGCGTTCCAAAAAGTGGGAAGGGGAGGTGTGTTGGTGGGGGTCTCGAGATCGCCTCTTAGCCGTTACTACCATTAAGTAAATAACATCACAGGTGTCAATTCTACCAACTAAAATAACAAATTATCATTTTTTATGTAATTCTAGGGTCACGAGGGCGGCGACGGCTCAACCCCCCTCCTGAGGGGGTTTCAGACGCCACCTGTTGGATGTCCTGTCGCTTATTGCATCACGCATTTACTCTCGATTTGCGACCGTAGTTCATTAACACTCGTTTCTATTGTGTTCTTGAGCTCTGAAAAAAGGGACAGATACATGTAAACAGGCAGTGGGAAGGTCGAGGGGGCCAGGCTTGGATAGTGTAAAGGTTTGCGATCGGTTCTTTTTTGTGATTGTGAAAGCTTCATGCGATTAGAAATATGAATAACTATACAGTTAGTAAAAAAAGTCTGTACACCATGCGATTTTTACAATTTTTACATGTTTACAAACAAAGGGTATACTTTCGTTAACATAACCTTTTTTTTATATTTTGAACCACTTTATTCTTACCGCTTCTCATCAGAAGTTAATTTTTTAAACAATTTCACAAAATACATTTAACGATAGTATATGCAAAAAAGTCTGTGTACACTGTTTCCTTTTAGTTAACTTTACTTTTTCTTTATAATATTAAACTCGGAGAGATTTTCCATTAAACTTAAAATAACTTTTTTAAACTTCTCGACGCACGTTTCACTAATCATGTTAGCATCATCAGATGATTCAATCAGATGATTCAAAACATCTCCTTATGATCAATCAATCGTGGTTAGCGAAATGCGGGTGCAGAGGTTTAAAAAAGTTATTTTGGTGTTTAGTGGTAAATCTCTTCGAGTTTAGTGTTTTATACTGAAAGATCCAATAGAAGAAGAATAATTTTAGTTATGTTTAATGGTCTATAGGTCCTCTTGTTTAATAACTTCATCCAGTCTATTTTTTATAGAAGAAACCCCAGGGATGTTCTATTGAATTTTAATCCGGTGATTGTGGAGTAACCATTCTTTTCGACTTTACCTGCTTGATGTTTCGGATCATTGTCCTGTTGGAAAATGAAATCAGACTTAAACTCAATTTTTTTGGCAAATTTTCTATAAGAATGTCTAGAAAAACATGTGTCTTCTATATATTTATGTTTTCCAATGACAGAAGAACGCATATAGCTCCACTCCATAACTTCATCGCGAAAGTTACTGTTTTAGCCTGTTGATTTTTGATGTGTATGGTTTTGTATATGCGATTCTAGATTTCAAACCTGATTTTTTGGTGGACGTGGTGTTACAACAATATCATACTCCCGTTCGATATCACTTGCACTAGTCATGGAGTACTAGTTACTGGATTTTCGCGTAGACTTTTCCAGATTAATCAGTCATGATGCTCGTCTAGCTTTTTCGGAATCACACGTTCTCAAAAGTTATGAGGCTTAGCAACATATGTATGGTTTGGCGAAAGCGACTGTTTTAGAACTGTTGGTTGGATATGATACAAAATATAGAAAAGGTATCTCGAAAAATAGGACTTTACATCAATTTTACCAAAACCAAGACTGTATCTTGAAGGTCCACAATTAGTTGTTGCGGAAACAGTAGTTTTTCTCCGAAAGTAGGTCAAAAAATCCTGAATCCTGCGATCCTGAATATTTGAACTAGATAAGTATTAATATTATTACGTAAAATTTAATATGACGTAATTTTGTATGACGTATTAAACAGAAAATTTGACGATTTTAAATGATAGGGATGACACGGAGAGATAAGAAAATATATGAGTGAATTGGACAGAAAACTAAAACAGCAGTTGATGTTTTGGAAAGAGTGACATAAGTGAAATTAAGATCCTTCAACGGAGGCCTTGGATGGTGAAAAGGAATTGAGGTAGACCAGGAATGAGAATGAAAATCAAGATCAAGAAAATCAAGTACAAGATCGTGACAGGTCGAAGCTCTTCAGGGAGGCCTATGCTCAGTATTGAGTGACGTAAAGGTTAAAATAAAAGGAAAGAAAAAAGGTTTCTTTCGTGCCTTTCTGGACTTCTACTAGGCTAGTTGAAAAGTTCGCGGAGCAACAACAATAGAGCAATAAAAGAACTGTATAATCTACTACATTTTGAATTTTCGCCCTTCATCTGAGCATATGCGAAGTTTCAAGTCGATCTGTCAATTCGTTCGTACAAAACAGCAGCTTAAAGTAAACGTATAAGGTGTTATTTTTATAAAATGGAAAGTATTGAAAGTCTTGCAATGATTAAATTCTTTGTAAAAAAAAGTTTAAAGGCAATGGAAAGTCATAGTGAAATGGTAGATGTATTAGGGGAGTCCGGTCCTTCAAAAACATTGCTTTGTAAGAGGGCAGGTGACTTTCACCATGGTCGTACAAGCCTGAATGATGATCCTCATTCTGGGCGTACAATTCTGGGAAGTACAACTACTGAACAAATAATTAATTCTATACATGATATGATTATGGATGACAGATAATCGACTGAGTGAAATTGCTAAGGCCATGGACATCTCAACTGAATGGGTGTTTCATATTTTGAAAAAAGACTTGGGCTTGAGCAAGCTATGTGTAAAATGGGTGCCGCATTTGTTAAATTCTGAACAAAAACGATTTCGAGTAAAACTTTCTAACCAATATTTGGATTTTTTTTTGAAATAAAATATATTTTAAACTTTGTTTTGTAGCTATGGATGAGAGTTGTGTTTACCACTATTGTCCTGAATTGCGACAACAAACTGCAGAGTGGACTGAGCCCCGTCGTTCAGCTCCGAAGCAGCCGAAGTAGTCAAAATCAACCAAAACGGTTATGGCATCAATTTTTTGGGATTCAAAAGGCATTTTGTTAATCTATTACCTTCCTACCGGTAAAACAGGACAGTATTATTCAAATCTTTTGGATCAATTGGATGTAAAAATTCGTGAGAACAGACCTGGTTTAGCGCAGAAAAATCATTTGTCATCAAGACAATGCACCGGCTCACAGAGGAGTTTTTGCAATGGACAAATTGAAGAAATTACACTACGAATTGTTGGAGCACCCACCAGATTTGGCCCCCTCTAACTCATCTGTTCCCAAACCTCAAAAGATACCTACGTGGCAAGCGTTTTATCATCAAATGAAAAAGTTATAGCAGCCGTAGATGAGTCTTTTGAAGGACTTCCAGAAAATCGTTGAGAGAGGGAATAAATGAAATGGAGAACCGTTGGAAAAACTGTATTGAGCTTAAGGGAGAATATACGGAAGAATAAAGTCATTTTTGGGAACTATAAATTTTATTATTTCGCTCCACGATCTTTTCAATTAGTAATATGATTTTTTTATGACGTTGCGTCTGTGGTATTGCAATCCCGTAGTCCCGTGCTGTCAGTAATGTTGCACTGGTTATGGAATTTTCTCGTACACATCTCAGAATCGCTTTTTTATAATACTTGTTTAGCTTCTTTGGACGTCCTGATGTGGATTTACTTTTTTACAATTTTTTGAAGACTTGAATGGTTTTTATTAAATATTCCGATTTATCGGGAAGATTTTCCATCTTTTTTTAGATTCACTCTAACTTTCTTATTTCTAAAGAAATATTCTGGGTAATAAAACGAATATTTCTTTGTTCAGATTAACTAACAAAGCAAAATTAAGATAGATAACGTGTAAGAGCTTTCATATTGTATCATTGTTTGTTCAAAATAATAAACAAGATTGTATACACAGACTTATTTCACATAGAGAAATAAGATTAACGTCTAGTTCTTTAATTAATTAATTTAATTAATTTTTTAAAATTAAATTAATTTTTTTACTTAATTAATTAATATTTTACCTGCTTGTTGGTTTATGTTACAGGTGTTAGTTTTAGAACCTGAAAGCTCTTTGTTGATTATTATAATGTTATAAAAATAGTGTGCTCTTTTTTAATTAAAAGAATAAGCCGCTTTGGTCTGGTGTACACGAACTTTTTTACTAGCTGTATAAGTTTACTTTGTCTTCTATAGCTTTCACAGACACAAAGGACAAAGAAGAATATACTACAAGTATCACATTAAATACAATCACTAACGATACACGCAAAATACTTACCGGATAAAATAAAAACGAACAAAAAAATATGTATTTATATTGAATAAAAACAATTTACATGCATGTAAAAATGTGTTAAATTTGAATGTGTTAACGTTTATTTTGTGTGTGTGTAACATTATCTATAAAACGAAGTGAAAGTGGGTAGTTAATATAAACCCGCAACAGGTTTCGATAAAATATTTCATGAGGTGAACATACACGTTACATATTGTTGTATGATGATTTTTTATATTTGAAATAGTTGTTTATCTGTTTTAAGATTGAACATAAATATATTAGATCAACAATCTGCAGCATTTTTACACAATCATTACAAATATTAAAAGAAACTCAAATCATATTAGGTACTAATATACAGGGTGTTTTGTATCGTTAAGTTCAAATTTTGTGAGCATGAAATAGATTCAATTTTGTAGCCGATATATGATGGACATTTATTTTAAATAAACAAAGATTTATATCTACATTTCCACTATATTTTAAACTTGTACGTATTACAATTGTTTGACACACAGTGCTTTTTCAAATATGAACTATATTCTATATAGTAAGAAAGGCAGTTCCAACGTAAACTGCCTATCGACCCCATAATACTATAAATGGTGCAGAATTCAATTCTTTCAATGTCCAGATGCGCAATATACATTTAACAAGGAATCATCCAAGATGTGGTCTTTTAGCAAAATTATTTATTTCTTTAGATTTGTTTTAAACTAGCTGACCCAACAGACGTTGTCCTGTCCAATTCATTGTTTCAATAAACCTGTTTGTGATTGTTTTTTTCCTGAAAATTTTTCCAAGACCATAACGAACAAAACAAAAAAAAAAGAATTACGCATATCCATCGTTCGAATCGTGAGTTATGATCTTGAGTTACAAAAATCCCATAGAAAAAAAACACTCAGTTTTTCCGAATTTTCCAATTTTTTGGGCAACTTTTTCAGTTTTTCTTTCCTTAAAAACCTTAATCGGACTACTACGGACATTTAAAAAAAAATTAGCATTTAATTTATATTTATATAGAGATAAATATATTATGTTATATATTTAATTTTTATTTATATAATATATAACATTAGGTGGTTAGCATAATGAGAATAATTCTTATTTTCCCTTATTGTAATTTCTTTTATATTCATTCAGCTTAGTGAAGAAGTACCTTCCTATTTGTTCAACTTTTAGACACGAACCACACTCAAATAAACTGATTTAAAAAGTTTATTCGCTTAAATCTTATTGTTTATAATGATGCGTCTTAAACTATTGTTTGTTTTGAAAGCAATATTTATATTACTTGTTTTTGATAACTGTTCGTTAGAAACTAATTTAACTTTTCCTGTATATTTAATTGTTCTGTACGAGGTATTATTGATGTCGATAATATATCCTGTCAATAACATCAACAATATCACGTACAAAATAATTCACATACAATAAAAGTTTCCCAATTAGATTCTAAACTTTTATCAAAAATAAATAATACAAATACTGTTTTCTAAACAAATAATAATCTAGAACGCCTTATTAAAAATAATGAAAGTCAAACGAATAAAAATTATAAATCAGAAATTTTAATCGAGTGTAGTTCGTATACAAAAATCTATGTTGGACAAACAGCAAGGTCTTTTTCCACTAGGCTCAATGAAGATAAAATAAGTTATAGCAAGGAACAAGATAATTCATCTGTTAACCACTTAATGTTAGAAAATCACACCTTCAACAATAATTTTAAAATGTTACATATTGAAAATAAATCTAAAAAACTAAATCTCTTAGAGAGCTTAGAAATTAACAAAAGAAACAATTTTGGTGTTTTGCTAAATGACCTGGAACTTGAATGGTTCTACCTTGTTAAATTTATATTGCGCATCTAAACATTGAAAAAATGGAATTCCCAGCATTATCATTTATGGTATTATTAGGACGAGGCTGTACGGCTGTAAAACAGACACTGTTTGTTGAAACAATTGTAATATATACAAATTTTAAATTTGGTTATTTAAATATGGATTCAATATGGAAATTTAGACATAAATCTTAGTATCTTTATTCGTTTCAAATGTATATGCTTGTGAATTATAAACAATAAATATTCAGATTTAAATTCGTAAACTAAATGAAAACTTATTTTATGAATGTTAATGGTGAAAATCTAGTTGATCATGCTAATAATACTTTATCACAGTCACATTTCGTTATTGAGGAACTTCCAATACTTTTAGAGGGTGTCTTCTTGATCATAAGAAGAGACATGAAGTTTTAAATGGATGGTGCACCAGCACATTTTAGAATTGTCATTCGGAATTTCATGAATAATTATCCTCGATGGATCGGTCGTGGTGATGTTACTGTTGCATGGGCACCTAGATCTCCTGATCATAATTCTCTACACTGTACTTATTTACAGGGACACATAGTGTATGCACAATTATTGGAGCACGTTCAGTAGGCTGCTCAACAATTACGAGAAACCAAGCGAGAAATATCAACTGCTATTTGGCAGTTGGTTCCTATTCATTAAATTTATAATTAATTAAAAATTCCCGAAATAAATTTAGTTTACGAATCCAAATCTGATTATTTACTAAACTCGAAAAGATTTACCACTAAACATCAAATCACTGTTTTAAACTTCTCGACGCTCGTTTCCCTAAGTAGGTTAGCATCATCAGGAGATGATTCAATTTAGAGAATGATCAATCAGATTGAATCGTTTCCTGATGACGATGACAAGGTGAGCGAAACGCGAGTAGAGAAGGTTAAAAAAGTGATTTGGTGTTTAGTTGTAAATTTCTTCGAGTTTAGTGTTTTACACCGAAGATTGGAATAGAAGAATGGATCATTGCCTATAACTCTGGAACGAATAAAGATCGACCTACTACTTTTGCGTTTTTTAATCTTTTTAAGTCTAGTATATAGTATTATATTACAGATATAGTAGTCCAATTAATGGACTATCTATTTGATGCTCCCAAAATTTGAATATAACCATACGAAACACTCTGTATGAGGTGTAAATTTAAGTGACGATAATTATACCGGAACAAAATCTGAAATAAAAAATAGGGCAATATAAAGGAAGAGTGATAAAATACTTAATGAAATGAATCAGGTTAGTATGAAAATAGGCTACTACTAGAGACTGGATAGTAAATAATATTGCCAATATTAAAAAAAAGGAGAGGCCAGAAGGTATGAGAATTATAGTGGAAAAGAAAGATAGTGGAAAAGAAGTTAAGATATTCTGTAGAGTCAACTCTAAACAACAACCATTGTGGATTTAGACCGACAAGAGGGACACATTTAATATTTAATCTAAGGCAAATGCCAGAAAACATATTATCTTACATCATAAACTACGAGGGTGCAACAAAAGTATGGTTCAGAAAGTCCTGGGAGGGAGACATGAGTCTTGAAGATAGAGGAAGATCAGATTATAATAATTCACTTCGAGTTGGTTCCTGATGGTAGATATGAAGCTAAATTCAGAACTTTACTGAACTCAATTTGAAAGAGTGCGCGCTGTTCTGGGAGAAAAATATCCAGCTTTTGTTAACCGTAAAAAAGTCCTCTTGCAGCAAGACAACATCATACATACACTTCATATCTAACCACCTCAAAAATGAACGAAATAGACTTCTCTCTCGGCCAGCATACAGCCCCGACTTGACTCACCTTCTTCAAGGAAAAAAAATCAGGACTGAAGATGTAAATACTGGGTGGCGTCGAATTTTTAGGGCCTCCAAGGACTCATCGTGGTTTCAAAGAGGAATAAAGTTGCTAATTTAAAAAAAAAATCGAATATTTAGCCGTCATTTCATTCTTGCATTTGAAAGGCAATACGCATACGCAAATTTAAGCCAAAGTGGATGCAGTTTATGGGGATGAACCATCATTTGCCACCGTGATATTGTGGGCAGCTGAATTTAGACGAGGTAGTAGGAGCTTGGTTGGGGATGAACGTTCGGAGCGGCCAATAACTGCACTACCGATAACATTGAAGAAGGTAAATACAACATAAATAATAATATAAGTCATCCCTAACGTTCATCGATAACCAAGTTGGTACGATCTCGTTTAAATTTGGTGAAAAACGGGCAAGGGGATGTTGGAGATTGATTCGGTTGGAGGCGAAGCTTGAAGGAGGACAAGTCTCCCTAATGGGCTGTAGCACCACAGGAATAAGTTGAGGCGTTTGAGGGGGTATGTTTAGAAAATGCAATATAATGCATCGTCTAACACATATATCCATGTACGCGAATATTTTCCGAAACTCAAAGAATATTATCGATCAAGCCGCGTATTGGCCAAACCTGGCCCCATGTGATCTTTTTGTTCCCAAACTAGAAATACAACCTAACATTCACAGAAGGAGGTGAAGTTTGCACGGGAAAGTGACTGTAATATTCGCTGTTCGCTGTTTCACTGACTATAATATTCGGTGTTATAAGTGTATCGCATTAAATGAAGGCTACAATATAACTGTGGATGATTAAACCAATATTTTGTGTTATATTGAATAATTCTCGGTATTTAATTGACAGATGTATATTAGATTTATTGATTGATGTTTATTAGAGAAAGCAATATATTAAAAGAATTCGTTATATTGGATAACTTGAAGTAAATCTGAACACAAAAAAAAACAAACTGAAAAAATAAATTAATTATAATAAAGTTAAACTAAACATATACAAAACACTGTAGAATATACAAATAACATTTCACTGATATATAATACTACAAACACCCAAGTAAGTGATTTTTCTTACCTGATAAAAAAATTGTGCTGGATTTTGCTGTGTTCGACAAATCATAACGTGTACGTTCACCTTTAGGGACAGCTAATTAAGTGTAAAAAAAACAACTATAAACGTAGCTCGAACAACAACAAATTAAAAGAAAAAATGGGCCTACAGAAAGACAGTGTGGAACGTCAGAAAGTGAGTCGTTTTTGGCAATACGATCGATATCAATACAAATAATGATAGATCTTCTGTGCTTCATTTTTTTTTGCGAAGCAACTAGTGTTATTTTTATTACTATTTGAGCAAGTTAACACTAAACATGATTTTTATTGTTGTATATATATATAGTACGTTTGTTTTGGATTGCTAAATATTGTCCAACGATTTAGAATTCCTTTGTAGTTAGAGGTGTTTATAGAAGCGTGTTTATCTAAGTTTAATAGGGGTTTTGAGGGTGTAGTTAGATTAGGTTGATGCAAAAATAATAGTTGATAAATTTACAACGCATATTAAAGTTTTTTAGCAAATTAGAAGGAAAATTAACGTCACACGAGATAAGTGCATATATATGTACGCTAATTTTTTTTATTTGACGTGATAGACTAGTACTTCCAAATGCAAAGTTGTTGGAAATAACTTGACTACGAAAAATTTACTTTTTTTTTCGGTTGTTGCCAGATTTCTTCAGTAGCTACTAAAACAATATTTTTTAGCATAATTTGAAAAATCCTAAAATTCGAAATAAAAAATGTTGTCATTTCTTTATCGGAGTAGCCGTTTTAGCATAATTAGCAAAAATAACTAAAATACTATTCATCAAAAAGAGAAAGCTGAATTAATTTTTCTTCGTGTTGGTTTAAGTCTTCGTGCTTAATTATTAATTAATATTAGGTACAGTACATACAGTAATAATTATATATATATATATATATATATATATATATATATATATATATATATATATATATATATATAGTAGGAAAATTTCCTGTTGAGAGTTTAAAAAGAATATTTCAAGTTCTATTCACCTCCATCCATGCACTTTAACCCTCAATCTGGTATTTTCGATGGTCTTATACCCTTCTGTATGTCTAGGCTATATTGAGGTGAGAATGAGATTGTTGTGCGTTATATATTGAATGTTTATAATGTATGAATTGTTGAATAAACAGACAATCCTCTCTTTTTATAAGTGATAACTGGTCTTATCAAGGTTTTGTGCATTCTTAGTATGATTTTCTTGCTTAATGTTGTACTCTTCAACAGTACTGTATAATAATATATATATATATATATATATATATATATATATATATATATATATATATATATATATATATATATATATATACTTACTTCAAACTCTCACTCACTTCAAATACCTGGACGAGATCCTCGAACACACAGGACGAGAGAAGATAGCACAGAAGACACTTACACTTCATACAAAAAGCGGCATAGAACACATACTAAAAGAAGAACGCAAAATTATGAGGAAGATTCTCGGCCCAAGACTGACAGAGGAAGATACAGACTACTTTCTAGAAAGACCAGAGAGAAGGTCCAACGAAGCGGCGAACATAAGAAAAAGAAGGTTGAAATTCTATGGACATATCAGTTGACTCCCACCGACAAGACTCACCAACAGAATTCTTACATACATACAAGGAGTCAAGTCAACAGTACTATGGATCACATAAGTCAGAGCTGATCTGGGAAAGGCACAAATGGGTCCGACAGAGATTGAGGATAGAAGAACGTACAGAAACAAAATACATATGTGGAACGTTGCATCAGACAGCGAAGTTTCGAGGAGATCGGGAACAAAGTGGACGGAGGAGAGAAAGAGAATCCACGAGGAAAGGATGAGAGAGGTGTGGACGATCAGAAAGAACACTCGAAAATGAGTCAGAATACTTTGCGTAATCCAACCGGGTCTATACGCACCTAATAATAATATATATATATATATATATATATATATATATATATATATATATATATATATATATATATATATATATATATTATATTATATTATATATAATTATATATACATACATATATATATATATATATATATATATATATATATATATATATATATATATATATATATATATATATATATATATATATATATATATATATATATATATATATAATTATGTAATTATGTTTATCTATATTATAAATATATTTATATATATTTATCTTCTCATTCGGTTGCGTTCCAAACAATGGTGATATCCTCACTATACGGAGCGACCCCAGAAGTTGTCGCTTTTTGCATTTTCCAGCCCAAGATTGTAGAGGTCGGCCTGCAGATTGATATAACGTTTAACTCCTTGATGAACGAAGATTTTATGCCCCCCAAAGAATCGATAATAAGTATCACCAATTTTATAGAAAACCTCGGATACATATCAGAAGGCTCGAATAGAAGGTCTCTGTACTTATCCCGCTTCTCCGCCTCTCTCGTAGTGATATTAACTTCCGCAGGGCAAGATAATTCGATGATATAAAGTTTTGTGCCAATGCTATCAATTAACACTATGTCTGGTTTGGTTGCGTAAGTAAATGCTACATCGTGAGTTCTCTAGGACCGGATCTTTGTGTATGCCATAACTTAGATGGAGGCAAAGCACACGTAAAGCAGCATTGTGTTTGTAGATGTACAAAGACTTCGCGTGAGTAAAGCAACCTAACAGGATGTGTTTCAAGAGTCAAGAATCAAGTGACTCAAGAGTCAACCAGAGACAAGTATATATATATATATATATATATATATATATATATATATATATATATATATATATATATATATATATATATATATATTAATAATAATATATCTTATATTATTATTAATTCATTGATTATAATTATAATTAATTATTAAGTAATTAATTACCATGTAGGAAATAACTTAAGAGCGTAGATTTAAACCCCCAATATGAAGAAAAATTGATTCAACTTTCTCTTTTTGATTAAATAACTGATTCGTTTTAGCAACTGAATTAAAACGTTATTTTTATACACATTCATTAACCACAATGTACCAATGTATCATCAACCACAATGTTTCAAGTACCACAATGATAATACAATAAGCATGGCTCCTTTCAAACAACACAATTTTTGTTTAATTTCCAAGACTTATTATTGCTATGTTAGCTTCTTATTGTTCTTGCCGACTACAGATTATTTTAGTTGTTTTTGCTAATTGTTCTAAAACGTCTACTCCAATAAAGACCTGTGACATAACATTTTTTATTTCAAATTTAAAGATTTGTCAAGTTATGTTAAAAAAATACGGTGTTTTATGGCTAAATACGGCTGTTTAAAAAATATTGTTTTAGTAGCTACTGAAGAAATCTGGCAACACCGTAAAGCATAGCTTATAAACTTTTCTTAGTCAAGTTAGTTCCTACAACTTTGCATTTCTTTCGAGGACTACTACTATTACTGCTTTCCCGGTTTTTAAGTTGACCCTTGGGCCCTTACTTTGATTCCATTATTACCGTTAACGTCCATTTCGCGTCAGACTTGATTGGGGAGATTTTAGATGCCGTCCTTTGGGCGTGGTTGTTGGGCGTGTTGCTGTCACGATGTTAAATCAAGATTAATCGATCTTGTGAGAAAAAGGGGGTTATGCTCTGAAACTGACCAGCGATGGTCACTTGATTAGGATGTCGATTAGGATACTTGATTAGGATGTCGAATGCTGTGGTTATAAGGTCGTTGCTGCCGATTTAGATGGTGAAGGATACGATGTTCTTCTTTGTTCTTGTTCTCTTGTTGGCTTGGTAGTTGTTAGACTGCTTATACTCTTGTTTAGTGAGCTGGGATAGAAAGACTCGATTGTGCTGCCGATCCCAGGGCATCGGTGCTTCTCTGACATCATAGCTAAAGCTAATTCACATGGTTAGGTTTGAAGAACCACCCGTGTTACTAACTGGGATGCGCCGATTTCACGCCGACCTGAGTACGCTACGTCGGGATCGACCAGCGTTCGGTCGCGAATGACTACTTCGGGGGTGCCCATGGCCTAAGCCGGATCAGACCTCCACTACTACAACTGCCAACAGCCACTTTTATCTGCCCCCATGGAGACCAGACGCGGAATGGCCATGCCCGATCACCTCGGAGTTCATCTCCGAACAGTTCTTTCTTTTGACGAAATCGAACTCGTCATTTTCAAGTTACTGGTTTGAGAGAGATTGATCTCGGGTAGGTCTGTCTGTATTTTATGTGCGAACGAAGATTGTAGCAAGGTGTTTTTCCATTGGTTGTATTGGCTCCACCCCCTCATCAGCGTTGTTTTTCGGTGTTTTGCTGTGTTTTTGTTGCTGGAGTTGGGTTTCGGGCGATATTTTAGGAGAACATGGTTTTTCATACAGTAGGTAATTCGTCATTTCTTAGGTTGAAATTCCATTGCTTGGCGTACAATCCTTGTGTTGTAGTGTTTTGCAATCTGCGGATGATAATTTTGTAATATACCCAAGTTTTCGTGATGTATTTTATCTTTGGGGTTCTTCAGCGCTTCCTTCATTGTTTTCGCGGGCTTATAAGGGGTGGAAATGTTGTGCCACCTGAAAATTTATCCTATCCTGTCCGTTATGCTTTTTATGTATAGAAAACTTTGTTCTCCAAAAATATAATCCAAAGTATAGCTCCATCAACAGAAGCACACATCAAAACAAATAAAACCAACCCTGATAGTGACGGAGCCAACATAACTATTAGAAAAACACCCCTCTTCAAACTTTGTTCACAAATGAAAGAAACACAGGCCTACCTGATACTAGTCTGTGTCGAGTTAGCAACTTGAAAACTTGAAAATGACACAAAAACAAACAAAAAAAAGCAATAATGCATGTTTGTAAAGCCGGAAAAAATTGAGCAGCGTACACTATCCATGAATATATATATATATATATATATATATATATATATATATATATATATATATATATATATATATATATATATATATATATATATATATATATATATATTATTATACAGTACTGTTGAAGAGTACAACATTAAGCAAGAAAATCATACTAAGAATGCACAAAACCTTGATAAGACCAGTTATCACTTATAAAAAGAGAGGATTGTCTGTTTATTCAACAATTCATACATTATAAACATTCAATATATAACGCATAACAATCTCATTCTCACCTTAATATAGCCTAGACATACAGAAGGGTATAAGACCATCGAAAATACCAGATTGAGGGTTAAAGTGCATGGATGGAGGTGAATAGAACTTGAAATATTCTTTTTAAACTCTCAACAGGAAATTTTCGATTCAAAAGAAAGACGAGGTAATGGTTGTATTAAAAAGAAATTAAAGAATAAAGCGAAAATAAAGAAAAACACAAAGAAAATATAAAGAAGATAAAATACAAACAAAAAATTTGCGTCTTTTAAAAAAATAATACGTAATAAAATAATAAATTTTAAAATATAAGATTAATATATATATATATATATATATATATATATATATATATATATATATATATATATATATATATATATATATATATATATATCATCATCAGCCCGTATCGATCCACTGCAGGATGAAGGCCTCTTCAGCATGCTTCCAACCTTCACGGTCCTGGGCTTTCCTCTGCCACTCGGGTCCAATATACTTAACGATCTCATCAGTCCATCGTGCTTTCGGTCTTCTTCGCGGACGTTTGCGATCAAGCGGTATCCACTCCAGGATTGCCTTGGTCCATCTGCCGTCCCATCGCCTCGCTATATGGCCTGCCCATCTCCATTTCAACTGTTTTACTCTTCCAATGATGTCACAGACTTTTGTTTGTTCCCTGATCCATGCGCAGGACTTTCTGTCTCGTCTTGTAATGCCAAGCATACATCTTTCCATTCCCCTCTGTGCCACCCGAAGTTTTTGAATTGATTGCGATGTGAGTGTCCAGGTTTCACTTCCGTATGTCATAACGGGTAGAACGCACTGATCGAATACTTTTCTTTTCAGGCAAAGTGGGAGTCTGCTCTTAAACACTATGTTGAGCCTACCAAATGCCTGCCAGCCACATTTAACACGCCGTTCCACCTCCCGGGCGGTATTCCCCTCCATGGAAATCCTCTGTCCAAGATATACAAAGCTGTCCACAATCTCTAAATCCCTTCCTAAAACTGAAATTCTTCTATCCTGAGCGAAGTTATTGAACATAACCTGACTCTTTTTCAGGTTTATTTTCAAGCCAAATGGTTCGCCAGCCCTTTGTAGTTCTTGTATGCGTCTTTGCAGCTCCTCTGGGTCTTGTGAAACGAGAATAATATCATCTGCAAATCTTAGATGGTTTAAGTTTGCACCATTGATCTTTACCCCATCCTGTTCCCAATCCAGTTTACGGAATACTTCTTCAAGGCCAGCCGAGAAAAGAATAGGCGATATTACGTCACCCTGCCGTACACCTCGTTCTATATTAATTCCCACTTCAAGATCATCAAGGTGAATTGTGGCTGTAGCTCCATCATATATCGATTCTAATAGGTTTACATAGGCTCTCTCTACACCTTGGCTAAGCAGTGCATCCATTATCGCATGCTTTGAGATGGAATCAAATGCTTTTTCGTAGTCGATAAAAGCCAAGCACAGTGGCATGGTGTATTCGTTGTGCCTTTCTATGACCTGCTGTACTGTATATATATATATATATATATATATATATATATATATATATATATATATATATATATATATATATATATATAGTGACAGAGCAGAAAATTAAAAATTGGATGGTTAAATGATGAATAAGAGCTGGCAAAAATCTTATAATATATTCAATAGAATATGGAGGAAATGAGGAAACTGAAGAATATGAGGAAAATAAATAAAAGGAGATCTACCTGAAGCTTATTCCTAAAACCTGAACAATGAATATGAGCCTGCATTATAAAGAATACAGTGGGTAGTGTTAGAAACAGCCAGGCTACGTCAGCTAATCAAAACTAACCTACACAAATGAAAGGAAGAAACAACACTCTTGGAGTAAATTTATTAGTTGAACAATTCGATATGTTGATGAGATTTCTTAATGGTTGAATCAAGAGCAAACTCTTGAACCTGTCACAATATCTATTAGTTGTATCAAAAAGAAACCATGGTAAGTGAATAATCTTTTATCTCAATGACGCCATTATAACATAGAAGTGCTGTTATGAAATCCAGGAAGATTCCGAGGTGGCACATCCTGTAATTCGGTGAGTCGGATATCGAAAAGCAGCGTAAATTGTTGCGGTTGGTTAAGGTAACTTTCTGAGGAATGACCAGTCTTATAAAACCGTCAAAGAAATGCGTCGAGGTAAGGCTGGATGTGTTTTGAGAGGTATTTTATGTTGAGCACTTGCCGGGTCGATAGGCGTTTCGATAGATGTGAGGGGAGCGCTGATTGGGGCTAGTCGGAGCTGCTGACCGTGATTCGAAGCCCACGATAAGCTAGTGGTCTAGTTGCTAGATATCACTTAGTATGTTGACGTGTGTATATTTCCATGGAGAAAATTTTTTTACGACTACACCACTCTTACTGTATGATTTGATACTTTTAAATGACAACAGCAATTTTTTCGCCCACTCTCTATAGTTGCAAATCTATTCCAATGACTAAATTGTTTTACACAATTATACTGTGGATTAACCTAGTCGCCTCTTTACTCAACCTACATAAAAACTCTTCTAACCTTTTTTTCTATAAACCAAACATTTAAGGGTTGAACTGATTTAAATAAAGTTAACCTATGAAATCCATGAGATGACTTCAAAACTACAACATAAATATTGATTAGCGATCAATAAAAATCAGGTAATATTGCGGAAATATTTCATTAATTAATAGAAACTTCCAAGAACCAGATTATTATAATTCCTTGACAAAAATGAGGTGCTTATTAATATTTATAGAATTTCAAACCTATTTACTTTAAATATACTTAAGTCTTTATTCTTTGCATCAACCTGATATCCTATATTGATAAAGATATGTGTGTATTTTACGTATTAAAATTGTTTACGATTATTTTTAAGATAATAAATGTTGATTGACAAAAAGATTATGAGCATATTTAGCATTTTATTCAGATAGTTGTGATAAGCCCTATTTTTGTAAAATGAGGTCAAGTTAAATATTTTCAACATACTTATGTAAAATTTTCCATTTTTTTACCGAATAAGCATTGGCAATTTTTGGTAACCATCACGCACGCAATCTTGTAGCTCGTTTGATAAATTACTAACTATAGAAAACGTTGGTCTGACGTCATTAAGAGAAAAAAATAATAAATGTAAGGGAGTTAACAGCATATGGGTGATTTTGTAAACTGTTAAGGGTCAACATTAATGGTCCTTTTGAGTCAATCAAGCGATAAAAATAATTAATTTAGAAAAAATGATGGAAACTATGTTTCCTGAAGAAAAGTCTTGCGTCTAAAAAAAATCAAAATATACCTTTTAAATTAAGCAAATATTTTTACATAATGAAAGAGAGGGGCAGAATTATTTTAATTTCTTCGACCGCATTTCTTAAGATGGAATTTTCACCCATATTCTACGTAGGCGCTTTATTAGTTCCGTTCGCTGCCACCAGACTGTCACCTATATCTTCCGAGACCGGTTTCTCGCTTTATAATTTTTATCAGGCGATGTAACCGCACAGACTGTAACATGAGATTGGGACAGAGTGTGGCAGAATTGTTTTGTTTCCTTCGATCACATTTGTTCAGGCAAAATTTTCACCTATACTCATAACATTCATCAGGTGATCATTATATCTTAGCAAATATTTCGTACTACGATACAGCCACACTTCGTAGGTTCCGTAGTCCGCCATTCGGGATCCAGGTTCGATTTGCAGGTTTATTTCGAATTTTCTTCGTCGGTGTGTTGCTTAGTGACTGGTGACTGGTGACTGGTTTTCTGGTGAATTAAGAAAGTCTTGTTACCTGAGTAGAAACTGTAACAGAGTGTGGCAGAATCTCACATCATAATTCCCTCATGACGGCTACAGATTCAGGAATGGGTCTAGAGAGATGCTGTTGTCTAGTGGCGGCTCGTCGGTTTTTAAAGTGGGAGGGCGTAAAAGAAAATAGTGCTGCTGAAGATTTATTTTTGTTTTCCCCTTGCTCGTTTTTACTTTACGTTTTTGTTCTATTGAAACCCTATACAGGAGATGAACTAGAAAACCATTAAAATTTTATATTGTTACTATTTACGGAACGGAAATAAATTATAGTGTTATGCTCTGAAAAATTATTTACTGTGATAAATGCTGGAGGAGCGGCGTCCCAATATATGTTGGTGCTTTGTCATTCCTTCATCCGCCATCCAAAGCACCAGCAAGTGTCTCCTAAAACCTACTGGCCTCAAGCCGTCATTAGCTGGGCTCAAGCTGGACTGGAGGTTCGGCAATGTCGAATGATGACTGTACTGCAAACTATGTGAGATCGTTCGTGACGCGTCTAACCTCGGGTAAGTACCAGGTATATTCAAAAAATATAAAAAATGGGTTCGTGGAGAAAGATATTAAAAGCGAAGAAAATCCATCAGCGCTTCAGGTTGATGCTTTGTCATTCCCTCATCCGTCATCCAAAGCGCCAGCAAGTGTCTCCCAAGAGGGGTTTCTGGACATAATCCATCATCTGGGCTCAAGCTGAATGCCTAGAGAGCGGCTGAAGGAACGACTAAAGCCATGACCATATAAAAAGAATGGCCATATATATATATATATATATATATATATATATATATATATATATATATATATATATATATATATATATATACAGACAGTCACGAACCTCGCGACAGTAAGCACCGAAGATGCCAAATAAGATTTTGGCGAAACGTTTGGAAGCTCCCGACAAGAATCAACTCGACAATTGGATGTACTCCCGGGAAAAACCCAATACATATATATATATATATATATATATATATATATATATATATATATATATATATATATATATATATATGTATATATAATTATATATAATATAATATAATATATATACATGGTCCATTATGAAAGTAATGCGCATAATTTTATTGTGACGAGACTATCAATGGCAGCGCTGTAAAACCGGTCCGGAAATGTGGTGGGGAGCACACTGCTCCGAGCAGTGTGACCGGAAAGTTTTTTTGACTTTGTAAACACGGCGCGATGGAGCGTTCGCTTGAACAGCGATACGCCATAAAGTTTGGTTTACCTTTACCTCAGTCTTTTATCTGAAAGTGCTCAAGAGATTGAAACGCCGAGTCGCGCGCATGAAGGCTGACATCAAAGACACGGCCAAGCTCCACCATGACAATGCCCCCAGCCACACGTCCTTCATCGTTTCCAACTTCCTGGCCCGGAGTAACACCCCGGTGGTTCCCCAGCCCCCTTACAGTCCCGACTTGGCTCCGTGCGACTTTTTTTTGTTTCCCCGACTGAATGGAGAGCTGAAAGCATTGACAGACCGTGGAAAACATCCAAAAGTATGTTACAACGTTCCTAAGAGGACATTCCCGTCGAGGATTTTCAGAGTACCTTCCAGGTGTGGTAGACCCGTCTCCGCAAGTGCATTGATTCCGGGGGAAAGAATTTTGAAGAATTTTAAGCATTTCTACAGGTTCGAATAAATCTATTTTTTCCCAGAAAATGCGCATTACTTTTATAATGTATATGGTCCAAAATTTAATTAGTTTTGCCAAAATTTACTGATAAAATGGAAAAAATTTGAAAATATTTAACCTATTTTTTATTAAATTAAATTTTTATTTTTTGGGTGGTTTGGTGGCATTATCGACTGATTGTGAAAGAAAATGTGTATGTGACCATAGTGA
>JARFXV010002355.1:0-39398 GCA_031761425.1 Cosmopolites sordidus | reverse complement strand
CGCTGTGCTTTGGAGGATATGGTAGCCGGTATTGAAACTGGTATTAAACACTTACCGGAGTCTTCCAAGGCTTTCATCAGAGAGTCATGTAAAAGCAAAATTGCAAAAAATATTTCAAATAAAAATAAAAAAATGCCAAATATTTCTAAGATTGTCAAGCGTCTGCGAGAGAAGGGGTGTTTTTATTTAAAAGCTGATAAGAGAAATAAGGATGTAGTAATGGACAAACCTGATTACTTTGAACGCGTTGAAAAATTAATTCAAGACGGTCCTTATAAACGATTACCTAGGAATCCATTGTCAAAAATGATTAACTAAGTTAGAGATACATTGAAATCTTGTAACAGCCTTATTTCTCCTTCTCTGAAAAGCAAATTACATGTTTCTAATCCAAAAGTGCTAAGATTGTATGCTCGACCAAAAATTCATAAACCAGGAAAATCAATGAGACCAATTGTATCAGCCATTGATTCTCCAACATACAACTTGGTAAAGTGGTTAACAAAGGAATTTGAAAATCTACCAAACCAACTACCTTCCTGTTCTGTGATAAATTCAATCAAATTCATAGAAAAAGTCAAAAATACACATCTACAGGAAAGTGAAGTTTTGGTTTCCTTTGACGATTCATCGTTGTTTTCGAGTGTCCCGATTCCACATACCTTGAAATACCTGAGGGAGTTACTCGAGTTAAACGATTTTAATAACAAGATTGTTTCTGTACTGTATATAAATATATATATATATATATATATATATATATATATATATATATATATATATATATATATATATATATATATATATATATATATAATATATATATATATATATATATATATATATATATATATATATATATATATATATATATATATATATATATATATAATATATATATATATATATATATATATATATATATATATATATATATATATATATATATATATATATATATATATATATATATATATATTTATATATATATATATATATATATATATATATATATATATATATATATATATATATATATATATATATATATATAATATATATAATAAATATATATATATATATATATATATATATATATATATATATATATATATATATATAATATATATATAATAAATATATATATATATATATATATATATATATATATATATATATATTTATATATATATATATATATATATATATATATATATATATATATATATATATATATATATATAAATAAATATATTACAGAAATCTTTCACCCTTTCTCCACGTGGTGCCACCGATCGCCTTCGCCGAACTGTCAACCATGCGACGTCACGTGTCTCTCGAGACCAGATTAACTGGCCATTCTAATGACGGGTCGTGATCGCACACAACTCACGCCATCATAGCGTCCCGAGAGACACGTGACGTCGCATGGTTGACAGTTCGGCGAAGGCGATCGGTGGCACCACGTGGAGAAAGTGTGAAAGATTTCTGTAATATTTCCCTCCACGGTTCCGTTACGCTACCTTGTGGGCAAATAAATAAATAAATATATATATATATATATATATATATATATATATATATATATATATATATATATATTTTTTTTTTTTTATGATGCCCATTATGGCCCAACCGAGCGATGTATTTACCGAACTATCGACAAATTCCGAACACATTTCGCGCTGCTCGATATTAAAACAAAAACAAGGCAAACAACTATGCGTTAAGATAAAAAAATATCTCTGCTCTTGCGGGGCAGTATTAACGAAGAGTCAAAATAATTAATTCGTTAATGGGGGTCGTTATTGAGCGATGATCAATTATTATTTAATTCGGAATTTGATTGCTATTGAACTGGAGGAGAACCAAAGGAACGGCTTCATATGTCATACAGTCAATGGAATAATTGATTTATTGAAGGAACAATTCGGTGAGAAAATTATTTTTAGGAACCGACCTGTTAATTGTCCACCAAAGGTCATGTGTCATCATTTAACGCTTTTAGATTATTTTCTTTGGGGTTATGTTGTATAATTAATTGTTTGTATATGTCGATAAATCAGCAACTATTAACGCCTTGGAAGCCAATATAATTCGGACAATTGCGGACATAAAACTCCAATTGCTTGAAAAAGCGGTCGGGAATTTGATTGACAGAATGCACATTGTGAGAAGTAGATGCGGCGGACATTTTCCCGAATTTGTTTTTAAACAATAATGCCATTGCATTATATTTCATATAAAATAAAAGGTTTTATGGCATCTAATTTGGTTATTGTTTTTTATTAGCTTTTACAAATTATCGGTCGCTACAGGTGTGATCATTTTGCGCGAGTCTTATTTGATAGCGCACCTGTATCGAACAGGCCAAGGCCGAGACAGTCTAACTTCACATCTCGAGCTAAACAGACGTCTTCACGCCGTACTCTTCCGTCAGAGGTATATAGATTAGCTGGCCAAACCATACCCAGGCTTATTATTTTGATATTTTTGTAGAGAACTGCGGTTATAAAAACCAGTCATTTTATGACCCGGTATTTAGAGAACCCGTTCAATTAGTGACCAGGCCGTTATAGAGCTAGTCATTTCGAGCCTAGTTATCACCAAATCCAGACTTTTTGGGGCCACTTTGTACAGTACCCGATGCAGGTTCCAGACCTTTTGAGGACCCCCATTATTATTGGTACTTAGATAGTCCAGTGGTTGGACAAACAGGCGGCGTGACAACATATTCTGTGATTCTTTTACATTATTTGCCTGCTTCTCTCTCTATCAACAGGAAGTAGACAGGAAACAGAGACACTGGTGCATATATTCCACCCTCTATATATATATATATATATATATATATATATATATATATATATATATATATATATATATATATATATATATGTATTACCTAATCAATTTTTGAAAATTATATGATTTTATTACAAGAAATTCCAATTTTTTCTATATCAGTTTCTTGTTTTCTATTCATACTGCCCTGAGCCACTGCCAAACAGTAGTCGGCCATATGCCATTCTGGTCCCACTTACAGAATCATGTGCTCCTTCCTGTAGTTTTATATTCAAAGCAAAGTACTGATTTATTTCCATTTACTGCATGTATAAGAGCTGTCGACAACAAAATACCAGAAAATTCATTGTTGGTGGCAATATCGCCCTCCGCTTGCCGGCCGTGATACTTATCGTCGTGTCTGCAGTATCGTCAGTTTGGTAGGAGGGTGGAATATTTGCACCAATGTCTGCTTCCTGTATACTTCCTGATGATAGAGAGAGAAACGGGCAAATAATGTAAAAGAATCACAGAATATGTTGTCACGCCGCCTGTTTGTCCAACCACTGGGCTATCCAAGTACCAATAATAATGGGGGTCCCCAAAAGGTCTGGAACCTGCATTGATCGGGTACTGTACAAAGTGGCCCCAAAAAGTCTGGATTTGGTGATAACTAGGCTCGAAATGACTAGCTCTATAACGGCCTGGTCACTAATTGAATGGGTTCTCTAAATACCGGGTCATAAAATGACTGGTTTTTATAACCGCAGTTCTCTACAAAAATATCAAAATAATAAGCCTGGGTATGGTTTGGCCAGCTAATCTATATACCTCTGACGGAAGAGTACGGCGTGAAGACGTCTGTTTAGCTCGAGATGTGAAGTTAGACTGTCTCGGCCTTGGCCTGTTCGATACAGGTGCGCTATCAAATAAGACTCGCGTAAAATGATCACACCTGTAGCGACCGATAATTTGTAAACGCTAATAAAAAACAATAACCAAATTAGATGCCATAAAACCTTTTATTTTATATGAAATATAATGCAATGACATTATTGTTTAAAAACAAATTCGGGAAAATGTCCGCCGCGGCTATTTCTGACAATGTGCATTCTGTCAATCAAATTTTCGACCGCTTTTTCAAGCAATTGGAGTTTTATGTCCGCAATTGTCCGAATTATATTGGCTTCCAAGGCGTCAATAGTTGCTGATTTATCGACATATACAAACAATTAATTATACAACATAACCCCAAAGAAAATAATCTAAAGGCGTTAAATGATGACACATGACCTTTGGTGGACAATTAACAGGTCGGTTCCTGAAAATAATTTTCTCACCGAATTGTTCCTTCAATAAATCAATTATTCCATTGGCTGTATGACATATGAAGCCGTTCTTTTGGTTCTCCTCCAGTTCAATAGCAATCAAATTCCGAATTAAATAATAATTGATCATCGCTCAATAACGATCCCCATTAACGAATTAATTAATTTGACTCTTCGTTAATACTGCCCCGCAAGAGCAGGGATATTTTCTTATCTTAACGCATAGTTGTTTGCCTTATTTTTGTTTTAATATCGAGCAGCGCGAAATGTGTTCGGAATTTGTCGATAGTTCGGTAAATACATCGCTCGGTTGGGCCATAATGGGCATCATAAAATTCACGAAGTGATCTATAAGTTTGGCGCATAAAACACTGATTTTGATAATAAACTTTAACAATTTGCAAGCAGTGCTCTGATCATAAACGTTTCATGATGATTTACCAGACATTTAATGTGCCACGATGACATTTGACATGTTCATTTGACAGCGACCCTTATCGGAAGTTCGAATACACAAAAAAAATCACCCTTTATATTAAACTTAACAGTAAGAAAAGTGTTATTACATAAAAAGTCCATCGACCTGATAAATGATAATAGTCGGGAATTGAATTTTTCAATGTCTAGATGTGCAATATCAATCTAACAGGGTTGAACCATTCAAGTCCACCTGGTCATTTAACAAAATATTCAAATGGTTTCTTTTATTAATTTCTTGGCTATCTGAAGAGTTTAAAATTGTATCATTCATATTTATCATTTGCCGCTGTTCATCTTCTCAACCAATTCTTGGCATGCTTGTCGACCGTCCTTCAAAGGCGTTTTAAGATGATCCTCGTCAAAGTCAAGTCAAGCAAAAACGGAGCTTGTCGTCTAGGTCTCAGATTGTCGTCTAGGTTTCAAAGGCCTGGAAGTTAATTGGAATTAAGTTTTTCAGAATAATGATGCCAATAGTTTTGTAGAGTAAGAAAAAAGCTTTTAAATGCATATATACAATACAAACAAAATATAACTGGAGGAAAAATAAAAGAATTATAAAAACGGCGGGAACTTGATGGAACAACTCATCAGGAACAACCCCCGTCTTTTGTGTTGTACGTTGGGGTTTTTTAAACTGTAAATTAAAGATGGCTTACTTACTTAGAAAGTAAGTAAAGTCCTCAAAATTTAACGACTTTCCTTACTGAAAAAAACAATATTAACTCGATAAATTATCATGCGTTAAATCTTTGCCATAAAATGTAATGGTAAATATATGTATATGTGCACATTTTAAAATAAAATCATTACATAATTTTTTACATATTTGAACTATAATTTAGTATCTGATTAGATAAAAAATTGTCTATAAAAAAGTAACAAAAAGTAAAAAAAGAGGACAAAATATATTTTGCTTTTATCTTTATCTCTGAAATTTTCTACGTTGCTTAAATGTTATACAAAATTACTTGTGATTCTAAATCAGTCATATAACTAGAGTACACATCGCCATTTTCTTTTCTTGTACCATGAACTGCATCTGTGTGGATATATTATTCGTTCTTGTGGCAACCCTTTTATCTCTTTGGATTTACTTCCAACACTCTTACAAGTACTAAGAAAAGAAAAAAATTCCCTATGAAAAACCCGCATTTCCTTACGGTAAGATATCATAAAAGTTCTACGAATGAGCAATCAGGAAGGTTTGTTTAATGAGTGTTTGTACCCCATTAAGCTGAGCGAGGGTTTATTATTATTTTAGTTTAGTTGTAGTTTATATTCGTATAAATATAATTTACATATTAATTATATTTTATATACTTGTTTCTAGTAATCTTAAGCGGCAGTTTCACATAGCAGTAGACTGCTATAACAATTCAATTGTGTAGTGGGGGATACATTGACTGCGATAATTTTATTGCTTCGTATTGTTCCACATAAAATTTTACACTTGTTGAAATTAATGGTTATAGAATGGCGCCTGCGAAAAAGCAACTTGCAAACTGTATGATTATTTACTTCCTATTGAAGAAAAAATTGGTCTCTAAACGACATTCTAATAAGAAAAGGTATTGGGTCAAACCATCTTTATTAAATAGACCCAGTTTTACATCGAAAACAATCTGTTAGTCGAGTTATTAGCCTCAGATGGAGACTTTAAAAATGGTAAGTGAAAATATATTTTCCATTTATTGTTTATTTGTTCGCAGAATAAGTGAATGTATACTTTAACAGAGCAATACAATTTTTTTTATCTTCATTTTAGGTTGCTCCATTAATTGCCAAACAGGATACTCATATGAGAAGTTCTGTAACTTCTAGACTCCGCCTGGCTATTACTTTACGCTACTTAGCAAGTGGCAGTTCTTATAAGTCTTTGGAATTTCTCACCCGAGTATCACGCGTAACAATAGGAAACTTTGTTCCAGAAGTATGTAATGCTATTGTCGCAACTTTAAAAATATTATTTGAAAGTAAGTCCCAAATTGTAAAAGATAAAACACTTTTAGGTGACATCATCAAACACTTTATTACTAATAACTTAGTGGAGGCAAATTATTTCCTTCTTAAGAAAAAATTAAAACAATGTTAAATGTATTTACGCCTTATTAACATGTCAACATAATATGCCGAGTCAAAGCAATAGGTACCAGCGGTTTAAGTCAAAAAGAGTTTCAAATTTTTATTCCATAATACCTTGAAGTGCTCTTGATATAATATCTGTAGTACTATCATGAGACTCGTTTTCTGTCTCAGATTTATTTAAATCCAGTAAAACTGCAGAGGATGGAGACCTTATATCTTCGTATACATCTGCAATATGTGATGAAGACGAGGACGGCCGGGAGGAATCAGATGGCGGAGTGAAGCTACGTCGATGTACTTGTAACAACCTGTTGTTTACCATTTCACTTATGTTCTGTTGTAACCGTAACGCATCCGCAATTGGGATTGTTTTCAATTGTGATGCTATAAGATTTCCAAAATTATCAAACATATCTTGATTGTTTATTTTAGTTAGTTTATTTATGGCAATATCAATAGCATTTTCTGCCGAATGAAGACCTCGTAAGTTTGCCTTTTTTTTCTTGAATTGAATTGTAGGAGTGATTGTAGGTGCTGCAGATTTAGTCAGTTCGAAATTAGTGGCGGAAGATAAATCGTTCTTTCTACTCACTTCGTTAGGTTCTTCACTCTGTAACAAGGAAATATTTATTTAATTATGTAATAATATAATGTAAGAGACTATAGCATCCTCACCTAAGCAGCTAGGCTAGAATTGAATGTAATTTAGATGATTTCAACGATGATTGATATATTTCAAGTTTTTTTTGTAGGTTCCAAATACGGAAGGAGAATGGAATAAAATTTCATTGGACTTTAAAATGTGTCTATTCAAGCACCCTCAAACGAAGGTTCCTATTATTACAACTACAAAGGTTTTCATAGTATTGTACTTTTGGCACTTGTAGATGCAAATTATAATTTTATTTATGTTGATTGTGGAAGTAACGGTAGAGTTTCTGACGGTGGGATATACAGAAACAGCTCCTTATATGAAGCGATCAATGTTAACAGTACACTAAACATTCCTGCACCTAAACCATTACCAGGAAGGAATAGAAAGGTTCCTTATTGTATTATAGGCGACGATGCCTTTGCACTAAGCCATAATTTAATGAAACCATACCCACGATCCGCAAATCTATCAGTGAAGCAAAAAATGTTTAACTATCGATTATGTAGGGCAAGAAGAGTTGTCGAAAATGCATTTGGAATCCTGTCTAGCAGATTTTTAATATTTAGAAGACCAATGGATACAAATCTGAAGACCACAGAGTTTATAATAATGTCCTGTTGTGCATTACATAACTATTTGCGCCCAGAAACATTTGTAAATACAGAAAGCAATGCATCATTTAATGTACTGCCAAATATTCGGCACGAAGGAAGAAATTTTTCATCAACCCTTGCTCGTGACACTCGAGAAGAATTTGCAGATTATTTTGTCACTCTCGGGGATATAGATTTTCAGTGGTCAAAAATTTAACAATCATATTTGTATAATGACATTAATATTTGTAGCATTTATTCAAAAGTAATGTAAGCAATAAAAAAGTAAATACATACCTGTGTTAATTGAGATTGCAGAGAGTCCAAATTCGATATAGTTTTTCGGGGGATTATCACATGATTCAAAAATTTCATGTGGTCAAACCACGGTACTATTGGAATATACACGTCATCAGTACTACTTCCAGTTCGTTGATTCTCAGTAATATTCTTTTTCTCCAATAAATATGTCGCTCTTATTTAAACAATTTTCTTCTTTATGGTTTCCTCGTCCAACTTCAGTTTTTCTGCTATATTTGTAAATGCAGCTTTCCGTTTAATAGTATTTTTGTACGCTGGGGACCTGATGTCCCATAAACATTCATTTTCCTTATATAATTCGATCAAAGTAAAGTTTCTCATCTGAGAACGCAATGCGTTTTACAGATTTCGCCATCTTGCTTACTCAAATTTAACAGCTGCTATATAAAAAGTAGAAATATTTCTAGTCAACGCAGTAACTTGGATAACAGTTAACTGCCAACGAAGCAATTATGATTCACATAAATAAACGACTAACAGTAAAGTCACGCCCCCCAAGCAGTCGCTGCGATCGCACTCTACTGCTGTGTGAAACTGCCGCTTTAGGAATAAATGATCAAAATTTCAGCAATAACAACGAAGCACTTGTTCGTATAAAAAAGATTCGTAAAAAATTTTCGCCAGTTGACACAATTTGGAAGGGGCCGCATTCTAGGTCTAAGAGAGACCGGATTATTTTGTCGGGAAATTGGAAGAAGAATGAATAGGACTGTTCATAGAGTTTTGAGAACTTGGCGAGCGGGGGCGAAGAAGGTCGACAACAATGAGCTAGAGGCACAGGACGACACCCATCCATCCACGACAGAACTGCAGGAGCGCCATCTTCGGCTTTTGGCCATAAGAGACCGTTTTTCAACTTCAAGGTCAATTGCTAACCAGTGGTTAAGTGGTTAACCAGTGGGAAGGTTAATTGGAATACGAGCAATCTACAGCAGAATCAGATATTTTGGGTTCGTTTCTTACAAACCATATCTGGCTTTATCTTTAATAACGGAATATCGGCGTCAACGGCTGGAGTGATGCAGAGAAAGATATCAGTGGGATGTAGAATGGAATTGTGTTGTTTTTAGTGACGTGTCCCGCTTCCGTATAGGTGGCCATGACGG
Source organism: Cosmopolites sordidus (assembly GCA_031761425.1). Lineage (NCBI taxonomy): Eukaryota > Metazoa > Arthropoda > Insecta > Coleoptera > Curculionidae > Cosmopolites > Cosmopolites sordidus. The sequence continues at coordinate 30,046 of JARFXV010002355.1, read as the reverse complement.
CCGTGTTCGTGTCAGAAGATATATTTGTTACTCTAACTTCGAACAATTTCAACTCCACTTTTCCATCAGGATAATGCACACCCACAAGTTGCACGTGTTACTTCACGTCATTTTGAAGGAGCTCGAATCAATTTACTGCCTTGACCACTGAGATCTTTGGATCTTTCCCCAATAGATCATGTATGGGATATCATAGTTCAAAGCTTGTAATTGATTGTTGCGACATCATCCATAGACGTTGTAGGCAGTACGGGATAAAATTCAAGTAGCATGGGACACTATACCTTAAGAGGAAATTGACCACCTAATTAGATCAATGCCTAGGCGTCTCCATAAATGTATACAAAGTGGAGGTCGATACGCCCATTACTGATTGTAGCTCCCTAACTCGTAGTAATTATATCTTCAAATTGTAATTGTAATGAGTTATAATGTTTAACAATAACAATAAATCTATAAAATAATTTTTAAAATGTTATCAATGTTTCTATGTTTCCTTTTCTATGTCACTTAGGATTATTTTAAAAAACATCATGGTCGCTGGTGAAGTCAAAGACTGGTATGACGAACTGAAAAGAGGTCAGAAATTTGGTGGTGTGTGGTCTTTTTCGAGACCAATTTTAGTTGTAGTAGATCCTGAATACATAATAGACATTTTAACCAGAGTGTTTTGTAATTAAAATTAAACCTATAATACAATAAATAAAATGTTTTTTAGGATTTTCACATTTTTACCGACAAAGATATCTACTGTAACAAAAAGGACAATCCACAAGGAATGAATCTGTCCAATATGCCAGAACCTTAAACTTCCTGGAACCTCCCTTTACGTCGGCGAAAATAAAAGTGATGTTTCATAGCATAGCGGAGTATAACATCATGATAAAATTTATAAAAAAATCTGCTAAAGCTGGACTTGATATCGATCTAAGAGAAGTGTGTCTAGACTATAATTAGATCTTAAAAGAGTACATTTAAACATTCTGACATATACAAGGAGAGTCTGAAAAGTTTCCAACCTAACACAGAAACAAGTATTTTTTTATCAAGTTCGGTTTAATTTATCAACATCTCCTTGTAATTTGATACACTTTTCCCAGCGATGCTCCCATCTCTTTAATACGTCCAAATAGTAGTTGACATCTGGTTCTGCAAAATACTGCTTTACATATGTGATGTCTTCCGAGGGAAACTTCTAGTTTAGGAAAGAAAAAAAAGTCAGTGGGGGCCAGACCTGGTGAATACGGTAAGTGGTTCCAATTCCAATCCCATTTCGTGAATTTTTACCATGGCGACCACTGAAGTGGAAACACTGCGTTATCTTGGTGAAACAAAACTTTCTTTTTCTTCAATTTCTGCCTTCCACTGTCCACTGTTTCGACTATACCTTGGTTTCAGGAATGTGATTTATCCACGTTTCATCAACAGTTATTAATGTTAGATGTTAGGATCACTTCTGTATATTGTCCTGTAGGATATGCCATTAATAAAGAACAATATCTAAACTTCGTTAATAGTCAAGGACACAGATTCAACTTTAGAGGTGACTTCAATTCAAAGCACTATCATGGGAATCTAAGCTTACAACAACCAAAAGCAAAAGATTGAAGGAATCAATGAATGAACTAAAGTGCGACTCGCATTCAACTTACAAACCAACATATTGGTTTGCAGATAAAAATAAAATACCAGAGTTGATAAACTTCTTTGTTGTAAGGAATATTTAATTAAATTATATTCAAGTTGATGAAGCATGGGATTTGAACTCAGATCACTCTCCTATACTTCTTACCCTTAGCGATACCATAATCTAAAAAAAAAAGTTCCTAGATTAACAAACAGGAAAACAGACTAGGAAAGCTAGAGACTGGACTTGGAAAATGCTATTTACCTATTCCACTAAGAACAGTAGAACAATTGGATATTGAACTGAAGTTATTAGTAACCAACATGCAAAGGGATGTTTGGAATAATACACCTTTCAGTATCCAGCAAACAAAGGGAAATAACTACCCCAAAGAAATACGGGATCTGATCTCCAAAAAAAGAAAAATTAGGAGGAAATGGCATCAGTTCAAAGCTCCAGCAGATAAAACCAAACTCAATAATGTCACTCAGCAGCTAAAAAGAGAAATCGAAAGAGTAAAAAATGAATTTATTATTTAGTATTTGAGTGAATTGACAAATGATAAAAACTTTGACTACTCTCTGGAAAGCCACTAAGAGAATAAAAAGGCCGATACTGCAAAACGCTCCAATCAGGAATGCTGATAGTAGTTAGGGTAGAAACAATATACAACAGTTTCTATTGATTACACGGTTGGCACGTGGTGCCAACCGCAATCAAACATAGTAACAATGATAAAAATCAAAACACTTGGTATTTGTTTCACAATATATTCAAAATATTTTCTGATATGTTTCGGCCTCACGGCCATTCTCAAAAGAGAGATATATAAAGTGTAAAAAAATAAAGTTTATATATAACTCTCTTTGAGAATGGTCGTCAGGTTGAAACATGTCAGAAAATATTTTAGTGTTTTATTTGTGTTTTATTTATTATCACAATATGCAAAAGGCGAACAAGTTTGCAGAACATCTTAAAAGTACCTTCCAACCAAACCCAGGAGAAGATCTACTATACTGCGAAACTCCTCCTCCACAAGAAATACACATCAAACCAACCTCTCCAAAAGAAATAACAAATGAAATAAAAACAAACATTGACCAAAAGAGACCTCCTGGCTTTGATTTATCACTGGAGCGGTATTAAAACAACTTCCAAAGAAAGCCATAATAAAACTTACACACCTCATTAATAGCGCATTCAGATGTTCGTGAGATGTGAAAAGCGGCAGAAGTCATTATGATCTCTAAGACAGGACAATATCCTCACGAAGTGTCATCATATATACTACTGCCCATGCTCTCAAAATTATTTGAAAAATATTCATGAAAAGGCGGAAACCCTTGATTGAAGAAAGGCACCTAATACCAAATCATCAGTTTGGTCTTTGAGAGAGCCATTCAACTATAGATCAGGTACACAGAATAACTAATGTAATTGAAAACGCGCTAGAAAATAAAGTCTGCTCAGTTATCTTCCTTGATGTTGCGCATGCTTTTGACAAAGTATGGCATAATAGGCTAAAATATAAGCTGAATATGCTTCTGCCACAAAATTATTTTGAAATATTAGAGCCTTACATATCAGACAGATTCTTCAGAGTAAAACAAGTAGAAGCATGCACAGAGTTGATAGAAATTGGAGCAGGAGTGCCACAAGGAAGCGCCGTAGCGTATACTGTTCCTGATCTGCACAGGTGACATTTCACAACTAGAACAAGATACAATAGCCACATTTGCAGATCATACTGCTATCCTAGCGGTAGGCAAAGATCATTAAGACGCTGCAAATAAACTCCAAATATCAGTTAAGCAAATAAACAATTGAACCAAAATATGGCATATCAAATTGAACAAGACTAACTCAGTACACATGAATTTCCATTATGCAAAATCAGCAAAATATTTAGGCATCACATCAGACACAAAACTTCTAAAAAAACGGAAAATTTATGTAAAAAAGAAAAAAAGAGAGCTTGATATAAGGTACAAGAAAATGTATTGGCTACTTGGTAAACACTCCAGTCTATCTACCTATAAAAACCTATAAAACCTATACCTATAAAAAATATTATTGTATAAACAAATCCTCAAACCGGTGTGGAGCTATAGCATACAGCTCTGAGGATGTGCCACCAAAAGTAATATTCTAATCATCCAGATATTTTAGAACAAAGTAGTGAGAAATATCGTCAATACGCCACTTTACATCAGAAATAGTGATCTCGAGATAGTGATCGAGACCTTCAGATGGACAGTGTTGACCAGACTGTTACCAAATTCGCACATAGTCAGGAACAACGGCTCCATCAACACATGAACGTTGAGGCAAACCAGATCCTCGATAACACCAATCTAACAAGAAGACTCAAGAGAGTGAAGGTTTGGTTAGGTTGGGTTAAGTGTGATTGTGCTAGTGCAAATCAGAGAATAGTGCGGTTGAACGTTACACATTAGTTTAGTGTAAATAAGTTGTAAATGTTAGTTGTAAATAATAAATTAGATTCTAATGTATTCTAGTAAGACCTTAGACTTAGGTTTTCGAAGTAGCAATTTAAGTTATAACATAATTACGTGTTGATCTACATTAGATCAGATTATAATATCAATAAATATTCTTCGAGGTGTTTATTAATAAAAAAAAAGTTATTAATCGTTGCTAAAATTCCTACTTGTTTGGCTCAAACTGCTTCACCATGGCTTCGAAAATTTTAATTCGAATGCTTTTTTGGTCCTGAGTGAACAATCGTAGCACCCAACGCGCGGTTGGATTTTTCATGTCCAAATCTTCAGTCAATATATGACAAACACGTTCTTTCGAGATGCTCACAACCTCTGCTATCTCTCTTAATTCTAATCTCTAATCTCTAATTCTCTAATCTTAATTGGACGGTCGTCTAGCACCATTTGGCGAACTATTTCAATATCATCGGTAGTGTTTTCAGTTTTTGGCCGTTCGGACATTTATCGTTAACCAAGCTGGTACGACCACCTTTAACTTCAGCTGCCAAAAATTTCACGGTGGCAAATCATGGTGCAAAGTCCCTATAAACATCATCCATGTCCGCTTTAATTTGCGTACACATATTGCCTTTCAAATGGAAGAATTTGATCACGCCTCGATATTCGATTTTTTCCATCTTTACAGAAACGCTAACATCGACTGACATAAATCACTGTTAAACAACCACTGAGCATCTAATATGGCTGATATTTTCAAGATTATCTTTAAACGCATGCGTAATTATATTACCAGAATATTTTTGACGAGTAACGCCGTCAAGTTGAGGTTGGAAACTTTTCAGACTACCCTCGTAATCAATTAGACTGTTGTTTGAATCGATCGAATTTAGAAAGATGTTTTAACATTAAAAAAAGGACTGTTTTCTAGTTTATTCTTATTTATTCGTTTGACGCAAAAGTTAATTTCATATGTTTTAATTTTGATTGTAGCTCTTTTCGCCATATTTAAAAAATTCTGACGGGATTCTGTCTCGGCAAGGAGCTTTATTATTTTTTAGGTGTTTTGTTGTTCGTTAATATTAGGAGGTTCGGCATCATCTGTATGATTACCTGATCGACATGATTACCTGTAACTATCCACTTCTAAGTAACCGTTCTAAGTTGATATAATCACATTGACGCTATTGATTGGTTGATTCTGCAAATTTCTCCGATTTGTCGAGTTGTTCTATGACAATCACTTTTAATTAGCACCAGTATTTCCAACCTCGGCCGATCGTCCAGGAGGTGGGGCGTCGGTAACATTAAAATTGTTTTCACGAAACTTTCTGAATAACTTACCGCACTTGGAATCTCTCCATACATAGCATGTATCTTATTTTGCGTCTGCGAAGCATTTTTGCCTTTTCGGAAATAAAAAAGTTTATGTATCAAAAATGCTCCTTACTTTTCGCCATTTTTAAAGCTTAACAAAATTGAAAAACACAATCAAATAACGCAATTTTTTCCCAAGTACTCGCCGAAATTTCTCATGTCAAACAACATCAAAAGTAAATTTAACTGAGGTAGTCGATACTTGATGGAAGTCCATTTTAAATAAATAAACAAAAATTAATATCTAAAAATTTTCATTATACTTAAAATTGTATGTATAACAATTGTTTCAACACACAGTGCCTTTTTGCAAATAGAAATTATGGTAAACTAACAGTGAGACAAGTAATTAAAACCTAAAGTGTCCATCGACCTAATAATACCCTAAAACATGATAGTGTGGAAATCCATTTTTGTCAACGTCTAGGAGGGCAATATAAGTTTAATAATGGTGAATTATTTAAGTCTAGCTGGTCATTTAACAATATATCCAAATTTTTTCTTTTACTAATTTCTTCTCCTCTTTTATTAATTTTTTAGCTCTCTAAAAAAAATATTTTTTTAGATTCAATAAGAAAAAAAAAAACATCATAATGACAAGAGCAGATAAGGTTAAGTCCATTGTTGCGATGTCTAGAGATAATTATATATCAAAAACTATTAATTTTTTAAAATCAGGGGAATTTAACAAAATTAATTCTGATTCTACGAATAATTTTCAAAAAAGAATAAAACAAATAGTAAAAGATTCGTCTATGTTTAATGATTACGAAAAACAAGAATTAATAAGAATGAATCCTCAGGTACCAAAATTATACTCGCTTATATAATTACTCAAATAGACAAGATACTTACCCAATAAGACGAGTAGTTTCATTTGTTACAGCTCATGCAATCAATTTACAATATACGAATTTTAAACCAAAATATGCCATTTTAAATACCTATGATCTTATCAATAAAATGAAAGATATTAATTTACCCAAAAATCCAAACTAATTTCTTTCGATGTACAAAATTTATTCCCGACTATACCACCAAACGATGTAATAGAATTAGTTGACAAATTATTTCTCAAAAATGAAACTAATTCAATAATGAAACAAGAAATTTTAGAGCTGGTGTCAATTACGTTGGATCAGAATTATTTTGAATTTGATAATTCAATTTGTTTCTAATGACAGTTTGATAATGGAAAACCCTTTAAGTCCTTTACTGGCGGAAATTTTTATGGACAACTTAGAAAATAAGATAAATCTGCATCAGTTGTGTAAATCATCACTTTAATGGTACAGATATGTTGATGACATTCTAATTTGTTTTACAGGTTCTGATAGACAATTAAATCGATTCTTAACTCACATAAATTCTTTACATAAAACCATTAAATTCACAGTTGAAGAAGAACAAGATATTAGTACTAACTTTTTAGACTTAACTATTACTAGAAAAGACAATAAACATGATTTTACAATTTTTCATAAGCCATCACTTACAGATTTAATTATACACAGTAAATCTTGCCATCCTTATTCATAAAAGATGGCACCATTTAACTCTTTTATACATAGATTATTAAATATTCCTATGTCAATAGATAATTATTATATAAAAAATAATTGAATGTCACCAAACCGATCGCAGTAAATAACGGATACGACCTAAATATTAAAAATAAAATAGTTAATAAACAAAGTTATAATAAAACCATTAATTTAATATATCCGGTCAATTATTGTCGAGACATATATCTAAAATGTAAATCAGGAGTTTATTTAATTGAGTACGAGTCTTGTCCAAAAGTCTATGTTGGACAAACAGGAAGATGTTTCTCTACTAGGCTCAATAAACATAAAAGAAGTTACACTAAACAACAAAATAATTCTCGTTATGCTAACCACGCATTGAAAAGCATACTTCAATGATAATTTTAAAATGTTACATAATGAGAATAAAACCAAAAAAATTCAATCTTTCAGAGAGCCTAGAAATTAATAAAAGAAAAAAATTGGATATTTTGCCAAATTATCAGCTAGACTTGAATGGTTCACCGTTAGTAAACTTATATTGCCCTCCTAGATGTTGACAAAAAATGGATTTCCCCACTATCATGTTTTATGGTATTATCAGGTCGATGGACACTTGAGGTTGTAATTATTTTTCTCACAATGTTAGTTTAGCTTAGTTTGTATTTGAAAAAGGTATTATGCGTCGAAACAATTGTTATACATACAATTATAAATATAGTGGAAATTTTTAGATATTAATCTTTGCTTATTTAACATCAAAACTATGCACGTGTAAAGTAGATAACGCTGGGGTTTTGCGATGCAATGCCACCTATCGCTAACAACGGGGCGAACTTTTGCATCAACCTAATATTTATTATTATATATTATATTATTATCATATATTATATATATATATATATATATATATATATATATATATATATATATATATATATATATATATATATGTATATATATATATATATATATATATATATATATATATATATATATATATATATATATATATATATATTATATTATATTATATAATATTATATTATAGGAAACATAGCAAGTGTCGAACAAGAACATTTTGCTGCCTGGAATTTTCATTTCAAAAGCCTGAAAGTTAATTAAAATTAAGTTTTTTAGAAAAATGATGCAATCGTTTTGTAGAGTAGCCTTTTCTTACTCTACAAAACTATTTACACCATTTTTCTTAGGAATGCATATATATACTTGGTCAAACAAAATAAAAATGGAGGAAAAACAAACGAAATATAAAAACGGCGGGAATTTATGGAACAACCCATTTAATGCTGTCATCTTTTGTTCGGTTTTATCTAATTGTAAATTAAAGATAACTTACTTAAAAGTACGTAACTTTTAACTACGTAAATATACCTTGCTTTAATAAAAAACTAAAGTATAGTGCGGCTCAAGATATACCATTGACCGAATGGCTGCAATAAACTGTTAACAACCCCTATCGTAACGAAACTCGGCAAAATTCCAAAAAAAGTAAACAGGGCCGTGCCTAATAAAATAACAGGTAAAAAGATAAAATGAATCGAGTTCGTTCGAAATTTCCAAACTATTAATTTTAAAAGAATACATTTATCGTCAGATGCTAAGCCTAACTATGCTAAGTTGAGATGCAAAGTCAGACTAACGAAAGATGAAACCAACTTTCTTTGCAGTAGAACTAGCCTTCGGAGAATATTATCTTTAATTGGTTTAGCATATCGGACCATTAATAAAAGACAAATATTAATGGAATCACTATTGCGGCGATGACGGTTTGACTACTTAAACTCTATAAAGAAATTCAGATTAGAAAATCGTCCTATCATAACCGTCAAAAAAATAAAGTTCCTAAAGACATTTAATATTAAAAAGGAATATGGATCTGATACCATTTCTGCCGATATGGGACATACGTTTTACACCTTCCCCCGTATTACTGTATTTTTAATCCAATTGAGTATGCTCAATTATGCGGCATCAGGTAAAATCCCATGTTAAAGCAGAAAACATTTATCCGACTCTAAGTGCAAGTGCTGCAACATTAATTAGAAAATTAGTATTCCCAAAGAAATTTGGATAAATTTGATTAATCATGTTATTAAAATAGAAGATTCATATGTATCATTTACTAATAATATAGACTAACTTATTATTAATGTAGATCAAAGTGACAGTGAGAGTGAAACCGAATTAAATGTATAATTAAATTTAAGTTATAATTTTTATTGTACTAATAGATAAATGTATTTATTTATACAATAAAAAATATATATACAATACAATACAAAATACACAAGCCAATAAACAATGTTTTAGTCATACATAATAATATTAATAATAATTTAATTTAAGAATTTTTTTTTCCAAAATTATTCAGAAATTAAACCATTCCGACCCTGGCGCCTTTGAAGAAACTGGGAATATTTTAATTGAAATTTGTTTCCTTACTTAATATAAGAAAAATATTGACTCGAAAAATCATGTGTTAATCTTTGTCATAAAATGTTGCAGTGTTAAATGTTTACACATTGTGAAATAAGTCGTTACTTCTACTGCTTTTTATATAACAAATATTTTACATACGAGCGTTGTCCGTAAAGTAAGATCTCCAAAGCGCTGGAGTCGCGAGAAACGCGATAACACAAGATCCCGCGGCAATGGCGTGTAGCTTGGTTTCCCACCTACAAATCCCCATCACTACCAGTCTTTGTATGGCAGTTATTCGTGATGGAGAGAGAGAGAAATTCACCATCAAATATATGAATTGTATGGACATTAAAAACGTACGAAAATGGTGCAGAGTTCAAAAATGGACGTAGAGACAAAGTGAAAAGTATATATTGCTAAAAGAAATTTTTATTTTTTTTTATTATTAAATCTAGAAAATACTTATAATAATAAACTAAGAAATGATAGACAAAATATTTACCATAAATTAATTTAATTTATTCAATAAAACTTTTTTAACATTATAATAATTACTACATTCTAAAATAATAAATATGACATAAAATATGTCATCTGCAGGAACCGTCCCTAAAGGTCTTGGGTCAGGATGGGAATCATGAGGTAGAATCATGCTGTAATGTATATAAAATTCTAACCGACATAAATTCATTCACTGGAAAATAATCATAAAACGATTTTTTTCAATCATAAAAAGAATTTTTAGCATATTTAGGTCATCACTGATTTGGACCCACTTCTCATAATTGAAAAAAAGAGTTTTTTCACAGTTGGAAAGGTTAGTAAAAAATAATTTTAAAAAGTACTGAAGAACTATCACTCTCAGATGATGCAGGGCTATTATTATTGTTGTTAGGTGATCTGTTTTCTTTATTTAAATCGAGATTGTCAACTTTCGATGTGTCGCCGCTTGCACAGGACTCCTCTTCACCAGAGTACGGAAAACACTAAAATTATTATGTCTGAATGATTGTGACGTGTTCATATATTTTTTTCTTTGTTTAGGTTTTTCGCCACGATCTAAAACTCAAAATATATAAAAAAATATCTGTTCTTATGTAAATAAAGAATCACTGGGTAAAAACAAAAAACCAAACGGAAATAAATTTCTCAGTGATTCTTTTCTGTAATAAATTTGCCTAACGAACAAAATTTTAAAAAATATAAAAATGTTTTAAAATAAATACAAACTTTTGAAAGTTAACGTTTCGCGAAGTATTCTCCTTCCGTTTTCAAAACGAATCTAAAAATAAATTATATTAATTTCTATAAATTCTGAAAAGATAGGAATTAAATATATTTTTTGTGTATGTCAATGATACTTACATTGACAATTTATTTACATAAGAACAGATATTTTTGATATTTTTTGAGTTTTAGATCGTGGTGTAAAACCCAAAAAAAAAGAAAAAATATAGAGCATTATATGGTAAACTGGTCCATTTTAATTTTAAAATGTATCTACAATAATGTAAGAACGGTTAATAAATATTCGATTTTGTTTTATTTCAGCTATTATTTATTCTAAAACTTTTGTTTAATTATTGCAGGTTATGTGTTAGTAGCACATGTCGATAATGAAATAAATAACGAAAAAAAAAAACAAATTAAACATACAAATAATTTGTATCATTAAATAAATATAATACTATACTTACATATCTTTATCCTACCAAATGAAGTTTATTAATAATAAAATGTAATTGTTATTATCAAACTTGTTTTCTCTGCACTCTTGCCGCGCCGTTTTAGTATATGTATTGGTTGAGGAAGAAAAGACTAGAATTCTATCTCTTACTTACATATAGTATACGTGTATATTCACTTGCACTCTCAAGGAAAAATTTCCAACTTACCATCGTACTTTACTATAAGTTACATTGTATTCTGTAAAGGGCAGCACTGTAATGATTGGTATATTAAAAAGAAAAGTTTGACAATAACATAAGACTTTTTTGTTATTTACTACAGAAATCTATAATTGTAATTACGATGTTTATATCGTAAAAGTTCTTATGTAAATAGTAAATTTTAAAATCTAAAATTATGAAGGTATAGATATCTGGCCCTGGAATACGATGTAATCGTAATTTTTCGTATATTTTTTTCCGTGAGGAGAGGGCAATGCTTGAAGATCGACGGATGACGATTCGGGAGTTGTGGGAATTGATCGCTGTGTCAGTAAGACTACCATTGATAAGATTTTGACAGAACATTTGCATTATCACAAAGTGTTTGCAAGGTGGGTCCCCAGAATGCTCACCGAAGATCACCAACAGATCACCACTGGATTGTTGGATTCAGGATCGCCGAAGCCGTGAAAGTTTAAACAAACATTGTCTGCCGCCAAAGTGATGGCGACAGTGTTTTGGAACAGGAAGAGGATATTGTTGTGCGAGTTCATGTCTACCGGAACAACAATAAACGCTGACCGCTACTGTCAGACTTCGAAGAACATTTGCCGTTCAATTCAAAACATCATCGTGCATCAACCACTTTCGATGGGACAACGCCACATACCTCCTACAGCCCGGATCTAGCACCAAGTGATTATCATCTCTTTCCTGCGTTGAAGTCACACCTGGGTGGAACGAATTTCAGGGCCGACGGGGAATTGAAAGAAGAGGCCGTTGAAAGAAGAAGTTCTATGAGACGGGTATACGAAAAATGTTACACCGCATGAAAAAATGCATCTATCACAACGGGGACTATGTAAAAAAATAGTAGAATTTCAGGCTTTCCAACGATGTATAATTTATTGCAAATAAATGTGATTTTCTTTGTGAAAAAAATTAGAAACCTTATTTTTACCTAACCCTCGTATAATTGGATAACTGTTTAGAAAACAATCGTCTACAAGAAAGTAGAGGATAAAATATATTTTACTCTGACCTCTGTTACTATTTATTCTACGTTGCCTGGATATAATACAGAATTACTTGCAATTCTAAATAAGCCATATATTGAGGGGCAATTTCAATAGAGATATTATCTCATAATAGACTTGCTGCACATTAACCAGAATTATTCCATTGTTTTTTGTGCGGTACACATCAACGCTTTCTTTTCTTGTACCATGAGCTGCATCTGTGTGGATATATTGTTGGTTCTTGCGGCAGCCCTTTTGGCTCTTTGGATTTACTTCCAACACTCTTACAAGTACTGGGAAAAGAAAAAAGTTCCCTATGTTAAACCCACATTTCCTTACGGTAAGATATCTATATATACGATCCTAATAGTTTTTACTGAATGTTTGACTTTGAGTTTTATTTAAGGTAATAATAACAGCATTTTTTCTAAACACAATGCATTCGCCACTGAAGTCAAAGACTGGTACGACGAATTGAAAAGACGAGGCCACAAATTTGGTGGTGTGTGGTCTTTTTCGAGACCAGTTTTAGTTGTAGTAGATCCTGAATATATAAAAGACATTTTAACCAAAGTGTGTTGTAACTTGTTCAAAGTGAAACCTACAATATAATTTATAACATATATTTTGCAGGATTTTCACTTCTTTATCAACAGAGATGTCTACTCTAACGAAAAAGACGACCCACAAGGAACGCATCTGTTCAATATCCCACAATCTGGATGGAAATCTCTAAGACAGAAGTTGACCCCCACTTTTACGTCAGGGAAGATGAAGATGATGTTTGATAGCGTGGTGGAGTGTAGCAACATCATGATAGAGTCTATAAGAAAATCTGCTGAAGCTGGACTTGATATCGATCTAAGAGAAGTAAGTCTAGTCTATAACTAGATCTTAACAAGAGTATTTTTAAACATTCTGTCATCTAATCAATTAAGTGTTTGAATCAATTCTATTTACACTCAACATATTTTAACATTAAGAAAAACGAATTTTCTTCTAGTTTATTCTTATTTTTTCGATTGATGCATTCCAATTTTTGAATTATATATACATTAGTTATATATTTATAAATTAGTTATTATTAAAAAAAATTAGTTCTGAAGTTTCTGAATAAAAAATTGATCCAGATGATATCCAGATGATTTTTCACGTCTTCCAAGAAGTAATGTTTTGTATAATCTAAGATGATTTGCAGTGGTATAAATATATTGCAGTCGGGGGGCACAAAGTCAGAAGAGTACGGTGGACGGACCAAAACATCTTATTTTTTTCTTTTTTTAGGTTTTTCGCCACGATCTAAAACTGAAAAATATCAAAAATATCTGTTCTTATTTAAATAAAGAATCATTGGGTAAAAACAAAAAACCAAACGGAGACAAATTTCTCAGTGATTCTTTTCTATAATAAATTTACCTAACGAACAAAATTTTAATAATTTAAAAATGGTTTTAAAAACTATACAAACTGTTGACATTTCGGAGGGTCCTCTCCCCCCTTTTCAAAACTAATATAAAAATAAATTATATTAATATGTAATATATAAAGTAAAGAGTGAAAGTAAATATATTTTTTGTGTATGTCAACGATACTTACATTGAAAACAATAGATTTTCATGACAGTGACATACTACCAAAATATATATATCTATATATATATGTATATATATATATATATATATATATATATATATATATATATATATATATATATATATATATATATATATATATATATATATATATATATATATATATATATATATATATATATATAGGTAAGGTATACTGTGTGATTGTTTATTGTACTGATTGTGTATTCAAATATTTAAATGTGTTTAATTGTATTCTTTAGAATCGGGAACCACATTGAATTTAAATATACCGAAGGCATAGCAATATAGTTATTTTTATTTAAATTAATTATAATGGTTTCTTTTAATCTTTTGAATTTTGTTACCGACTCTTTTAATACCGTTTTGGAATTATTCCAAATGATTTTATGTCTCGATTCCCATGCGTGTTGACAAATTCTAGATTTATTAAAATCGCCCTTTCTAAAAAGGTTTTTATGTTCTTTTATTCTAACATCTAATGGTCTAGATGTCTCACCTATATAGAATTTGCCACATTTGCAGGGAATTTTATAAACCACATTTTTGGTATTTTGTTGTGTATTGTGTGGTTTGGTTTTTGTTAATATAGATCTAAGAGTATTTTTTATTTTAAATGTCGTTCTTATGTTGAAAGAAAAAATATATGAACACGCCACAATCATTCAGACATTACCAAAATATCTTAGTCAAGTTGTAAAAGTTTTCGTCGGGTGGCCAAAGACACATGTGGTCTAACATTGTCTCGATAAAGCACAATGCCCTCTCTGTTGGTTAATTCAGGCCGCTTCTGATCGACTGCTCGCTCTAGTTCATCCACTTATAAACACTATTTTTCTGAATCAGTGGTTCGGTTTTCAGGTAATAGCTCATAATAAATGATTAGCTTCTAATTCCACCAAATACATAGCATAACCTTCTTCAGGCGTAAATTGGCTATTGCGCTGGTTAACGAAGCATATCTGCGCTTACACCATGATCTCTTACGCATAACATTCATTACCTGTAACTCATCATCAGTGGACATACATTTTATCAACGTTATTATGCCCTTATTTCCGGTTGGTCTATATGTATTTATTTATTTATTTAAATAATATGGTTATCCAACAGACAGGTGACCTGTCCTATTACAGGATAACACAATTTAACAAAGCTTAACTTAACCTACAGAACATAGCAAGTACTTATAACTTAAATCTAAAAACTAAACCATTTAATTTCTAAATAATTGCAAGACACAGTATGCAGGTCATAATACATTAAGATTAATACATAGATTAAGAATATTATTAAACTGTTTTAAATTACTAGAGTAGAAGAAGTCAAGAAAACTTAAACTCACTGGGTCCGTCGCGCTGCCTGGTGGTAGAGGCAAGTCACTGGAAGCTTGCGTCCATCCGAGATGAGGCAAATTAAAGTCACCGACCACAAGTATATCACTTTTGTGATATTTCTCCAATACTCCTTCCAATTTGGTAAAGAATGCTGTATAATTATTTAAAGAGGCATACGGTGGAATATAAACAGTACATATCAAGAGCCTCCTCTCTCCCCTCAAAGCGGCAAAGATCCATAAGTCCTCCACAATATTATCGTTGCCGCACAGATATGTTAAGGAGCTACCTTTGAATGATTCACGAATTCCCAACAAGTCTCCACCACCGTCCGTCCCGCTTGCCCGTCGTTATGGGATTTCTGTCCAAACGAAAGACCGAATATCCCTGAGGAAATAACTCACTGTCCGAAACTTCTGGTTTTAACCACGTTTCTGTTATGCAAATAATATCATAATCGGCGTCACAAATTGCTTGGAAGAAGTCAACGCATTTTGTTTTTAGGCCTCTGGTATTCTGATAGAAGATAGACACAGCGTGATCAGCCATTGTAGTAAAACAATCTCAGACCGTTTTATAGTTTTATACTTAATGAGACGAGTTAGAGATGAAGATTGTTAAGGTCGATTTCGGATAGGATGCGGAGTGGACGATAGTTCTCCTCTTCCTTGAGAAATATCTTGGAGTCCTTCACCCAGCAATACTTGAATTGGAGATCTCTATAGCGTTCCCGAGACTTAGCAAAGATTAAGTTGTAGTACGGTGACAGGTGTTCATTTATATATATTCTGGTATTTGCGTCAAATCCCAATTTCTCCGATGCAATATTAGAATTTTTCAAAGCTTTGGCAGCTTTGAGTAGTTGGTTTCTCTTTTCTAGGGATACAAATTTTACCACAATATTTTTAGGTAAAGGTCTTCCAGTGTCTTTGTGCGGAAAACGCATTACTCTATGACAGGTTACTACATCAGTTTTATCAATCTCTACATTTATGGAGTCAGCGATTTTTATTACCAAGTCCTGGACGTTTTCCCCGCGCCCCTCCGGGACACTACAAACTTCTATACTTTTCCCGTGTCTGCTGCTCCGCAGACTCCACCCTAGCTCGCAAGTCGGCGCACTTCTTCCTAACAGCTACCAGCTCACTCTGAATATTATCAAACCCTCTCGAGTCCTTTTTAAAGTGCTCCATCTGCTTGTTGAAATCATCTATCTTATCACCGTAGAACTTAACTGAGTCTGTCAGACCAGATTGTTGTTGTTGCAGACGAAACATCTCTTACGATTGAGTTCACCTTTGCGAGAAGCTCCCGCAATAATTCACTAGTGTCCAATTTTCTACATTCATTACAGGACCAAATCATCCCCGAGTCATCGGGCAACTCACCCAAAACCACTGGTAATTTAATGCACTTTAAGTGAGAATCGCGACGGCAGTGTCCACTACAACAAATGCCTGGGTTAGCGCAGCTAACAGAAGTTGAACACGCAGCACAACAAGCCGGCATCGCAAAAAAGTCAGTGTTCAGTGTTCACGATTCCAAAATTCAAGAGGTTAACAAGACAAATCAAGACGCTACTACGATTAATACTTTAGTACACACAACATTAAGCATACTGCAGCAAAGTTATCAATTAATTTTCGCGATGACGCAACAACAATAGATTAAACACGGGAGCAGAAGCACACGCGTTCCCCACACCTGCTACGTTCTTGAATATCAATATTATTAAGTAATGTCTTAATGATTGTAGCGTGTTCATATATTTTTAAAAATAACTGTATTGCTATGCCTTCGGTAGATTTAAATTCAATATGGTTCCCGATTCTAAAGAATACAATTAAACACATTTAAAAATTTGAATACACAATCAGTATAATAAACAATCACATAGTAAACATTACCTATATATATTTTTTGGTAGTATGTCACTGTCATGAAAATCTATTGTTGTCAATGTAAGTATCGTTGACATATACAAAAAAATATATTTACTTTCACTCGTTACTTTATATATTACAAATTAATATAATTTATTTTTTAGTTTAGTTTTGAAAACGGGGGGAGAGTACCCTCCGAAACGTTAACGTTAAAAGTTTGTAAATTTTTGTATAACATTTTTATATCTTTAAAATCTTGTTCGTTAGGCAAATTTATTACAAAAAAGAATCACTGAGAAATTTGTCTCCGTTTGGTTTTTTGTTTTTACCCAGTGATTCTTTCTTTAAATAAGAACAGGTATTTTTGATATTTTTTGAGTTTTAGATAGTGGCGAAAACCCAAATAAAGGAAAAAAATCAATATTATTATATAGATGTTATATAATATTTAGTATTATACAGGGTTTTCCAATAGGGACGCTCAAACTGTGACAGTGTATAGCGGCCATGTTGGTAAAGTTGCAGCTGTTAAGTTTGGAGGTTATAGTAACTAATATTGGGCAAATCATCATGGAAAATTACAGCGTTAAAAAACGCGTACAAATCATTAAACCTTACTATCAGAATGAGTGCTCCGTTCGAGTTACGTTCCGTGGCTACCTGATTTTTACGATGCTCACAGTCGTCCTGTTGAGTTCACTGTTCGTCAATTGGTAAACAAATTCGAATCAACTGGTTCAGTGAACAAGCAAACATCACCCGTACGTCGTCGAAACGTGAGGTCTGCATTAAACATTGCTGCATTGAACGAGTGTGTGCAGGATAACCCGAGGCAGACAATTCCTCGTCGCGCCAAGGAACTTGGCCATTTACAAACCTTAACTTGGCGAATTTTGTGGACAAAATTCTTTTTTTCAAAATTTTGTGGACACAAGTGGACCCTGGTTTTAAACGGAAAATCATCTTCAGCGACGAAGTCTATTTTTGGATGAATGGCTATGTCAACTAGTAAAAGTTGTCGCATTTAGGGAGATAACAATCCACATGAAACCCATCAGTTGCAAATGCATCCAGTAAGTTACTGTTTGTTGTGGATTTTGCTCCGGCGGAGTCATTGGCCCGTACTTCTTCCAAAATGAAGGTGGCACCGCCATAACTGTCATCGGCGAAAAGTACAGATGATGATAACCAATTTTTGTGGCCTAAATTGAGAAATACAGATGTCAACGATATGTGGTTCCAACAAGATGGCGCTACGTGCCCCACAGCGCATGCAAGAGTGGATCTTCTGCACGACAAATTCGACGGCATGGTTAGCTCGCGGTTAGGTAACGTCAACTGTCCACCGAGATCGTGTGATTTAACGCCATTAGAATTTTGCTTAAATCACGGGTCTATGCGAATAAGCCGCAGACGATCCATGCTTTAAAAGTCAACATAACCAATGTCAATCAATGATATCGAGCCCGATTTATGCGGTCGAGTAATCGAAAATTGGACCTCTCGGATACGCGCCTGCCAGCGAAGCCGCGGCGGCCGTTTGGCCGATATCATATTCCATACATGATGTAATCGAATACTATTCCAAATAAAAAAAAATATATCTCATACACAACTTGTTTTATTTACGTTTAAAGTTCGAGCTCCCTTAATAGAAAACTCAATATAACTCGAAGTTATATCTGGGTCTCCATATACCGTTCTCGCATATTGCCCCATATATTCTTTTTAAGATTTTTCTCTCAAGAGCTGATAAAGGCAAGTCAGTCTCAAGTACTGAAACTCTTTTACCCCTCAAGGCTATGGTCACCGATGGTGATATTCTGCTCGCCGACCAGGCCTCTTCGGTTATTCGTGAATGAATTTGGTCTTGTCCTAATCGATTTTCAATGGTCTTGTAATCTTATAATTATGTCTACATCGTCGATGTAGGCTAGATTTTGAGTAGATTTGTTAAATATAGCAGTTCTGTTAATCAGTTCGGCTTCTCGTACTGCTACTTTTTTCCAGAGCTATATTAAACTAGATATACGCCAGCATATCACCTTGCCTCATACCCATGGGCGTATCCAGCTTTTGGCCTGGAGGCAAATCAAGAATTTCCTATAAGTAAATAATTCAAGATAAATATAAATGTGCATTTATTAGATTAGGTACGTAAGTAATTAAGTATTTATTTCCAATCCTGAACCAATCTGCGTGGATCTTCTGCAGCTTCTGTGAAATAATCACCCAAACTAAATACAAGTTTTCTATGTATACTGAGCATAGAAAGCCTCTTTACTCTTTCTTCAATCATTGTTGATCTCAGCCAGGTTTTTACGTGTTTGAGGGTACTAAGATACCATTGAAAATTACTTTTTAAGGGTAGCTGTAGAATAAGTAATTGCCAATAAAATATGTAAGGTTGTTTTAATGTTTGGATAAAAAAATTCTGCGAGTTGAATCACGTCTTTTACCTCCAAAGTTTCGAGATTATTCTCCATGTTTGTCTCAAAAATCCGCCACAGCTCCGCTTATGATGCAATCCCCTCTCATTCATAAAATTTGGAGACTTCTTCCTTACGAACTTTTAAATCCGGAGCTGTGATTTTTGTTATCTGGGCAGGGTGTAACAACGATAGAACAAATTCCGGCGATTGATCTTGGCTATACCTCACTTCCAATGAGAATAATAACGAGTCCAAATTGGGCACGTATAGCGAGCAGCGTAAATACTCACTTAATGAAGCAGCTGGATGATTTGTCCTGTAGTTTTGCGCGACCTGTAGCCCGCGGAAGACGCAGCTCTGAATTCAAATCTTCAGCTGTTCTATACCTATCCACCTACATACTATTTAAGGCAGCGATTCGAACCCCGACAGAGACCGTCAAACGCCAAACCTATATGTTAAGTAACGGTCTCGGTCTCCCGTCCCGATTCTGTTCCTTCTCTACCGCGAATGTCTCAAAAATTTTAGATCGTAACAATTTAAAAAGTATTGTTTACTTTTAGACATAAAAAAACATTAAAACAAGAATAAAAAATACTCACAGAAACAATTCCCTATGTCCATGTTTAGGTATTTGTTTAATTTTGTATCTTGATTGCACATTCTACTTCAGACATCGTCATTTAGATTAAATTTAGGAGTTTTTCTGGTATTTCTAGTTTCATATAGCTTTAGTCGCAGAACACTATCATGAACAGCCTTGAATTTAGTGAACATGTCAAGGGTGCCGAATTTGAGGTGCTATGAAAAGTTAATCTGTTGTAGATCGACTCTATCCGCTTTGATAGGCACCTAGTTTAGATTATATATATGCTCGAATACGTTCCAAGAGCATATATGACAATACTATTTAGGCACTAGTCAATAGTATTATGTTCTTGTAATTGCAACACATGTTCATTAAATTCAAGGCTGCTCATGATAGCGTACTGCGACTAAAGCTATGTGAAACTAGAAATACCAGAAAAACTCATACATTTCCCAAGTACTCGCCGAAATTTCTCCTGTCAAACATCGAAACTATACACGTGTGAAGTGTAAAATGAGACGGACTTTTGCATAAAAGCAATATTTATTATCAAAATAGTCTAAATGTGAATAAGTCTCCCTTCAGATATAGAAAAGTAAAATTATTATAACAATTATGACAGGTATTAGCTTCCTTCACCACCGATGTTATTGGAAACGTTGCCTTTGGCGTGGAAAGTAAGAGTTTCGACGATTCACACAATGAGCTTCGACATAACGGCAGAGCATTTTTCAGTAATCACAGTTTAAAAGCAGCCTTTCGACTTGTACTAATCCGAAGTTTCCCAGAAATTGCTAAAAGTCTTGGCGTTAAAAGTAACTCTCTCTAAAACGATAATATATCCAAATAATCAGGATTTTGTCTTCAGATTTTCGTGAAGATACAGAACAATTCTTTGCAGAACTAATCAAAAGTACTATGGAGTATAGAAGAAAAAACAACATTACCAGGCCTGATTTCTTACAGCTTCTCATTGGCATGAATCAAGAACCGAAAAATAGCGAAAAATACGTTAGTTTTGATCAGATCGTTGCCAACACTATTCTGTTTTTTGTAGCAGGTCAAAACTTTCTCTCGGTTTGCCCTTATATTTTCATTTTTAAGTTTTTATAGGATTTGATACATCGTCAACAACAATGACTTTTACGCTGTACGAGTTAGCTCGCAATCTTGAATTGCAAGAAACAACTCGAACAGAAATAATAAACGTTTTGAAAAAACACAAAGGAAAATTTTGTTATGAATCGCTTCAAGAAATGACCTATTTGCAACAGGTGATCGATGGTAAGTTAGTAATATCTCAGCATTAGAAAAATGTATTTCTTAAAAAATATGTTTTTAATTTGTAGAGGCTCTGAGAATATGGCCACCTGTAATATCTATAGGAAGAGTCTGCACAAAAGACTACAAACTTAGGGACACTGATATAACCATAGAAAAAGGCACTCCTATAGCTATTTCTACACTTGCTTTGGGAAGGGATTCCGAATACTTTCCAGATCCAGAAAAATTCGATCCCGAGAGATTCAGTCCGGAGGCAAAGACAAAATTGCACCCTTATGTTCACATACCCTTCGGTGAGGGACCACGAAATTGCATAGGTACCATTGCACCACTGCTTCCCCTTCCAAAAAAACCCTAAAAAATTAAACCATTTTCGTTTCTAGGCTTGAGGTTTGGCCTGATGCAGTCTAAAATTGGAATCATCCGTATTTTGATTAATTTCCGATTAACAATCAGTCCTACAACTAAAATGCCATTAACCATTGATCCCACTTTATTTTTGTTAAAATCAAATGAAACCGTTTACTTAAAAGCAGAAAAAATTGAACAGCTTTAGCTGAAGGTTTTTTTAAGGTTGTACATTGTCAGAATATAATAAAATGATTACTTTTGAAATTATTTTTATTTTTTCGCATATCTAGATTCATTTGGGCCTGTGAAAATCCAAAACCCATGACTATGACTTGATACAATTCAGAATTATCAAGGCCTTTAAAAGGACATTTAAACTCACATATATAATTTTTAATTTTTTTTTATTTAAATTTATTTTTATTTTTTTTTAATTTTTTAAAATGAATTTTATTATTATTATTATTCACGTATGGGCCCTGGTGGACCACGCGAAGTAGAATTAGAGGCGTTTGTTGTTGTTAGCCTTCCTTTGCGCCCATACTAATTTCATTCTTTCGCTATGAGCTTTTTTCCTTTCGTCAGACCAAGTTGTTCCAGTCTTCCTACATTTTTCTCTCTGGCCAACCTTCCAAACGTTAACCTTGTGTCTGAAACAGCCTCTATCCTGAATTTCACTTTGTGTAATATTTGCTGATCTTAGGTCCTCTTTAATTGCAGCAATCCATTTAATTATTTCTACTTTAGCTCTACTCCTATTTTTATAAAATTCGACTATTTGTCTAGTTAGCCTACTCGGATTCATCCGTTTTATGTGCCTGTAAAACTGTTCTTTTTCTCATATCGCTATGTATATCTGTGTATTGTTTGATTTCTTGGTTTTCTCGAAGTCAGTATGTTGTGCTATTTATTTCTTTGGGGCCTAGGATTTTTCTTTATCCTTCTTTTCAATGTCCTCGATGTCCCTCTTTCTATTCAAAATGAGCGTTTCTGCAGCATATTTTTTAATTTAAAATTTAATTTTTAGCAGTTTAAAAATAGGAAGAATAACAGAAATAAATTATTAAATGATTATTTTTTTAACATTTTTTTTTTATCTTTCTTAATCCGATATCTCTTTAACTACTAATTGTCGGAAGTTTTCTTGGATTGCCTATATTAAGGCCCATCCAAATATCGACGTCGTTTAACCTCAATTAACTAGAACTGCAGTTCAACGCGATGTGGGTTATTAATATTATTTATTAAATAAAATTAAAGAAAAAGAAAAAGAGTAAAACCTAAACAGAGATGGAACAAAACAGTTGGCAACTTAATACAAGAGAAAGGCAAATCCTGGAGAGAAGCAACCATACTAGAAAGAGGCAGAAGAGAGTTGAATATATTTATGTCGCGAAAAATCAATTACAGATAAAGTGAAATAATAATAATAAAGAAATAGTTAATAATAGTTATAAATAGTTAATAATAGTTATAAATAGTTAATAATAGTTATAAATAGTTAATAATAGTTATAAATAGTTAATAATAGTTATAAATAGTTAATAATAGTTATAAATAGTTAATAATAGTTATAAATAGTTAATAATAGTTATAAATAGTTAATAATAGTTAGGTTAAATAGTTAATAATAGTTAGAAATAAAGAAATAATAAAGAAATAGTTCTTGACAGGACTGGATCTATAAATCTTGGGCCCCCTCGCAAAAAAATGAACAAGGCCCCCACATACAAATAAAGAGAGAGATTTTTCAGGA
Organism: Cosmopolites sordidus; assembly: GCA_031761425.1. Taxonomy (NCBI): domain Eukaryota; kingdom Metazoa; phylum Arthropoda; class Insecta; order Coleoptera; family Curculionidae; genus Cosmopolites; species Cosmopolites sordidus. The sequence continues at coordinate 6,462 of JARFXV010002355.1, read as the reverse complement.
GTATTTAATCAATTCTTTGTTAGTAAATATGTGTAATACTATAGGTTTGACAACGCTTAAAGAGCAGTAAATAGAATTTAAATTACATAAATATAAAAAAATATGTACAAAAAGAAAATAAGGTACAAACTGGTAAATACAAATTTTGCTTAAAATTAGCTTTGCAATATGCTTACCAAAAACTACGTGTCCAGCTTTGTATATAGAAGAATGAAAAGATCATAAGCTGAACTTAACTGGCTATTTCAGATTGTACCAGTTCTAAATGTAGAGTGGGACTAATATCAGCTTTATATTTGGTTTTTAATCTTTCAGCCCTTGACACAATATCATCTTCTGTTAAAGCAAGTAATTTTTGAGGAAATAAAACTGAAAAAAGTTCCGTTAAATTTTGAAAAGATGAAAAAGTTCAGTAATTTGACCATGTACAGTGGTACAAGAGAGGAAAAAATACTAAAAGTTTGAACTTGTGTTCACCATCACAAAACTTATAATCTTCTGCTAACTCTCCAAAGTGCGTTTTAAATTTTGACTGTCTACTAACCGGAAACATTGCGTCTATATTCCATTTTGTAGCAATCGCTGCATCTTCTTACTTCGAAGAAGCTACCTCTTAGCGTATTCAATTTAGAAACAATGTTTTGGAGAACTGCTGTTGCTCTTTCCAAATCCATTTATGTTCTTTGAAGGCATTTCGAAGCAACATTCATATGCGTGAATACTTTAGATAAAAGCAGAGTTACAAATTCAAACTGGTAGCTATCCAGAAATTTTGTAAGGCGCTTTGTCTCTGATACCTTATCTGTTTTTGCTCTTTAAAGAAATTTTTATCAGGGCTTTCATAACATCAAAATATCTTATCTTGATTGCTAAAATTGAGTCGTGACGAGATGCCCACCTTGTGAGATTAAAGTTTTTCAGTGTTACCTCAGATTCACCTGTTAAGGATATCAATATGTCCCATCGGTTAATACTTTGGTCGAAAAACACATATATAGACTGCAATACTATAAAATAGTTCACTACATCTCTAACGACTCCAACCGCGTAATTGATTATTAAATTATGATTATGAGCAGAACAGTGAACATATACAGCCAGCTCTTCAATATCTTGTAATCTTTTTGTACCCCGAAATATGCTCCTTTCATCTCTACAGCTTCGTCATACCTTTGCCCTCGACATTTTTTCATATCTAAACCCCAATTTTTCCAAATTGGTGATAATATCTGCAGAGAGACCAGCAGAAGTTGGATATTTCACATTAAAAAATCCATAGAAGATTCCTTAATTTCTTCTAATTGTTTCTTTTCCAAAACGTCTTCTGACTATGACTGAGTTCAGTTTTAATATGAGAATTTAAGTTCAGTTTCAGTTTTGTTATGAAAGTTTTAATATGAGAACAACTGATAATTTTGTATATCATGATTTAAATACTTTGTATGTCCTTTTGGCGCACTTAAAATTTGCGCCATGATAGGATCGTACTTGGCTAATAGCTTCACAGTTGATAAAAAAATTCTCATCATAGTTTTCGCTATGCTCTTTAGAGCCTCTAAATGCAAGAGCATTTTTTGCGAGCATCATAGTTAAGCCAATGAGCCTCTCCAAGACCAGATTCCAAAATGTTTACTCATTTTTTTCCATAGTATCATCTAATCTTTTTGTCACTTCCCACTGATGTTAGCTCTCAAAGTTATACAGGCCAAAATATGCTGTTCAGATTTGGTGCGTTGTTATTTTTTAGATAAACTCTGCTAATCTTTAATACCAGTGACCCATCCACTTTTTTTAGATATTTTTTAGTAAACACAGTAAACACAAATTTAGCTTAACACAGTTTGGTTTAAAATAAAAACAGTTATTCTACGTGAAACGTTGCAATGCACCGTTTCAAATTTAATTAGTGTAGTTATTAAATATAAAATGTTATTTCTTTTTTCCTTTTGGGCCCTCATCGGGCATTGCGGGGTCTGCGGGGGCTTCAATCCGGCCCTGATTTTTGATTATAATAAAAAAAATAATTAGAATCTGCCTGATAAGCCTTTCAAGAAGAAATACAAAGTGCGTCTCATGGAAAACAGGACTTTAAAAAAAAACACAAATATATAATTTTCCCCCAAAAATCTTATTTTTAATTCAAAATAGTCTCCTTGCGCGTCAATACAACGTTTTGCACAGTCAATTAGGTTATCGAATGAATTTTTTAACTCGACCAAAGAAATGTCCTTCAGGATAGCCATCGTCACCTTTTGAATGGCTTCAATGTCGGCATAACGTTGTCGTTTCATCGGCAAATGAAGTTTTTCGAAGAGGTAGAAGTCGCAGGGAGGTACAAGCCAAATTAGGCGAGTGTGGTGAATGATTGATGGTTAAAAAGCCATTTTTGGTCAAAAAATCAGTATGAGCTTCGAACGATGGGGCGGTGTATTATCGTTCAACAAGCGCCAACTGCCTTGTTGACAGTATTGTGACCGCTACACAACGAATACGCGAGATCTGACGCTTCATAACACCAAGATAAAATACAGCATTGATCGTTTGACCAGGTGGAATAAACTCCTTGTGCACATTTCCCTCCGAATCGTAGAAACCAATCAACATGGTTTTGATTTTTGACTTCTCGAGGCGGTTTTCTTCAGATTTCGATCGCTTGGGTGCTTCCATTCGGCATTTTGACTTTGTTTCTGGATCATATTGAAAACACCACGTCTCATCACCAGTAACAATGCTGTACTTGAAGTTTTCGTCCTTTTTCTTTTTAATCAAGTCCTTACAATGTTGGATTCGGGGCAATTTTTGGTCGTCAGTTAATTTGTGTGGAACAAAGCGTGCACAAACATTCCGAAGTCCCAAATGATCAAATGAATTGAATATTTGGACATGTTCAATTCCATTTCCATGTATCACAATGAAGAAATTAGCTGATTTTTTATAAATTCACGCACAATTTTAATGGTACTTTCAATAACTATAAAATTTTTCGGAACAGTATGTTCTTCGTCCTTGATGTCCTCACGACCTTCTTCAAATCGTTTAAACCACTCGAGGACTTTGCCACGGGATAAACATTCCTCATTATACGCTTGTTTCATCAATTGAAACGGTTTGGTAAATGTTTTAAGCACGATACCTTAGCTTCTTATGATTCGAACCTAATGAAATTTTGTCAGATTGTCGCTGAAGGATGCACCTTTTCAACGCTTACCCCCGTCAAAACACGATGCCACTAGAAATAGCTATTTTAAAAAGTCCTGTTTTCCGTGAGACTCGACTTGTATAGGGTGATTTTTTAGTGCGCCCGAACTTTAATTTCAAATAAAACAAGAACCAAATTAGTCGCCTTGAAACTATTTATTTTATGTTAAATATCATTCAATGGCATTAATATTATGTTGGCTTCCAAGGCGTCAATAGTTGCTGGTTTATCGACATAGACCAAAGATTTAACATAACCCCAAAGAACATAATCTAAAGGCGTTAAATCACATTGACTTTTGTGTCGTTCCTCGAATTAATTTTCTGACCGAATTGTTCCTACAATAAATCGATTGTTGCGTTGGCTGTATGGTATCCGTTCTGTTAGAATTTAGAAATTAGATTGAATTTAGAATGAAATAATCTATGTACGAGTCGAACAAAGTCTAGCTTTTTTTTTTCTTTTTTTCCTTTATTTGGGGTTTTAACCACTATCTAAAACTCAAAAACTATCAAAAATACCTTGTTATGTAAAGAAAGAATCACTGGGTAAAAACAAAAAATCAAACAAAGACAAATTTCTCAGTGATTCTTTTTTGTAATAAATTTGCCGAACGAACAAAATTTTAATGATATAAAAATGTTATAAAAAAATGTACAAACTTTTAACTTTAACGTTTCGGAGGGTACTCTCCCCCCGTTTTCAAAACTAAAGTAAAAAATAAATTATATTAATTTGTAATATATAAAGTAACGAGTGAAAGTAAATATATTTTTTTGTGTATGTCAACGATACTTACATTGACAACAATAGATTTTCATGACAGTGACATACTACCAAATATATATATATATATATATATATATATATATATATATATATATATATATATATATATATATATATATATATATATATAAGTAATGTTTGCTGTGTGATTGTTTATTGTACTAATTGTGTATTCAAATATTTAAATGTGTGTAATTGTATTCTTAAGAATCAGGAACCATATTGAATTTAAATCTACTGAAGGCATAGCAATACAGTTATTTTTATTTAAATTAATTATAGTTAGTTTCTTTTAATCTTCTGTATTTTGTTACCGATTCATTTAATACCGTTTTGGAATTATTTCAATTGATTTTATGACCCGATTCCCATGCGTGTTGCAAATTCTAGATTTATTAAAATCGCCCTTTCTAAGAAGGTTTTTATGTGCTCTTTTACTCTAACATCTAACGGTCTAGATGTCTCACCTATATAAAATTTGTCACATTCGCAGGGAATTTTATAAACCACATTTTTGGTATTTTGTTGTATATTGTTTGGTTTAGTCTTTGTTAATAGATACCTAAGAGTATTTTTTGTTTTAAATGTCGTTCTTATGTTGTATTTATTTCCTACTCTTTTAATTGTGTCAGAAATACCGCGGATATAAGGAATTGTGAGGTTAATTGTTTGAGGGTTATTATTATTGTTATTAATAACTTGTCTGTTTTGTCTAGTATTAAAATTTTTAAACGATTTATCTATAAAATTTTTTGGGTAATTGTTTTTTTATTAAAATGTCTTTTATGTGATTTGTTTCTTTTTGTAGTGTATCACCGTGTCACTGTACAAACCAGTTTTGCTCTATCATATAAACTTTTAAATACTCCTATTTTGCCCGATTTTGAGTGATTTGAAAAGAAATTGAGATACCTATCTTTGTTTGTCGGTTTTCTGTAAACTGTAGTTTTTAATGTGTTGTTTTGTTTTAATATTTAAGTGTCGAGGAATGGCAATTTATTCTCCTTCTCCATCTCAAAAGTAAACTTAACTGTAGGCTCTCGAGAATTTATATCTTGTAAAAAAATATTTAAATCGTCAATGCTATGTTGCCATATAGCAAAAATATCATCAACATATCTAAGCCATATTAATGGTTTTTTAAGAGATTTATTTAATATGTCATTTTCGCGTTCCTCCATAAAGATATTACTCATCAAAGGAGAAAGAGAGGAACCCATTGCCATTCCGAAATTTTGTTGATAATAATCATTTTCTAATTGAAAATATGTGGTTTTTAAGCACAGAGTTAATAATTCCAAAATTGTATTTATGTTTAGTTTAGTGCGGTCTTTTATTGTTGAGTTATGTTCTAATCTCTTTCTAACTATTAAAAGTGATTTATCAATGGTACATGGTACATATCAATGGTAATGTACATGGTACATTAGTAAACAAACTCACCACGTCAAAACTAACCATTAAATTTTGGTTTGTAATTTTAATGTACGAAATTTTATCTACAAAATCTGAAGTATTTTTAATATATGAATTTGTTCTACCCGAAAGTAGATTTAAAATATTTAATAAAAATTTTGCTAGTTTGTAACATGGGGAATCTATACTACTAACTATAGAGCGAAGTGGTACATTAGTTTTGGGTATTTTTGATAGACCATAGAAATGAGGTGGTTTACCATAATGTGGTGTAAGTTGTGGTCTTTCTAGATCTGTAAAATCACGTTTGTGTTTATATAATGTATTGTAAATTTATCTCTCTATTTTTTATGTTGGATCTGTATGTATTTTAGTGTAATTTCCCTCATCAATTAAATTTTTAATTTTGCTATTATATTCTGTAGTGTCCAGAATAACTGTGGCGTTACCTTTGTCTGATGGCAATATTTTAATAGATGTGTCTTTTTTTAATTTATTTATAGCTAACCTTTCCTCTTGGTATAAATTTGATTTGATTTTAAATTGTTTTTCTAAGACAAAGTTTTAATCTAATTCTGCATTCATTTGCACTTTCCAAAGGTAATTTTTGAGCAACAGTCTCTACTGCCGAAATAAGGTCTAATTTAGGGACATCTTTCGATGTAACACTAAAATTTAGTCTTTTAGAAAGTACATACTTTTCAGAATCAGATAATATTTTATTTGAAATGTTAACCACAGTTTTATTAATGAAAATTTTGTCTGTATGTGTTCCATGTTTTTCAATAATTAAATTTTTAAATTTCTTAATGTGAGTATTTTTTTTGGATTTTGTTACACACAGTTTTTGTCTTGTTTTAAATGTGTGTAACTGGAATAGACGCTATTATAAATGTGATTAAAATCTACTTCAGTTACTTTTTCGTATATTTGTTGTAATGTATTATCAATGTCAGTCTTTAATTGTTGTTTAGTGTATATGTGATGTATGCAATCTCTTAAAAGTGCTAAACTAGCCCTATGTAAAATATATATGCTTCTGTTTGTGTTATAAGGTA